>CAAKHC010003560.1:33727-45257 GCA_901007825.1 Macroramphosus scolopax | reverse complement strand
GGTAATCGCAAACTGTGTTTCTATCCCCCTCTGTGTTCAGTGCACGTATATCCACACAAGTCATAGGTGCACGGGTTATGCTGGCATTTCCAGTATAGTATGTTGGTGATGAGCAGACTTTAGCAAGCAACACGTTGTCTCACCCTTGCACAGTGTGTACACATCTGAGTGTAGGAGAGGCAGATGTAGTGATAAATCTTGACCAATGACACCAGCACTCCTTCACCAATCACCACAACAACGTTTGTAAAAGAGATTTGAGGGAAAATATATATTTTTTTCAAAGAGATGGTCAACTAGAATGCAACTATGGTTGCTCACGGCTCCACCCCTGTAGAGCCACACTACAAGTACTATCTTCACTTTGTCTGCATGTTACTCTTTAGTTCAGTTTATTTCATTTAGTTGCATGTGTAGCTAAACATATTTCTGTTTCTGTTTCCTTAGAGTTTTCTTTGGAATCAATCCTGATCGAGGCTCCAAGGCTGAGATGAAGGGGAAGAAACAACACCACATTCCTCCGAAACTGTCGAAGCTTGTGACCGAGCTGAAGGAATTTGATTGGCCCATTTGAGCTTTTCTCAAAGCTCAAAACAGATTTTTTTTTTGGACTGGACTTGGACTGAACGTACACACACACACACACACACACACACACACACACACACACACACACACACACACACACACACACACTTTAGAAAACCTTTTTTTTTATTTAATTTTTTATTTGTCACTGCATGTTCTCCGGACGGAGTTGCTACATCCTCCTGGAAGGGGCTCCTCATTCCTCACTGACAGGTGAGCCAGTAGGTGCAACAGCAGTGGCAAACAGTGGGAGGAATTTATAGCGTTCATTTGGTTGAGAAAGCCATTGAGGTGCACAAGTACACAGGGGTGAGGGGGGTGTACTTGGGGAGCAGGAACAAAGAGAGGTGATCAGACTGTCCGAGGTGGGGGAGGGGAACTGCTTTGTAGGCATTGGATATGTTGGTGTAAACATGATCCAGAGTCTTGTTACCTCTTAACGAAAGCTTTATTTTGAAAATGCAGAAAGGAAGTAGTATTTCCTGTCTGATTTCACTCGGGTGCCGTTCAGACTGCTCCCTCCTGTCATTGACGGGGTGTTGGACAGAAATGGTCTAGTGAGCGGGGCGACTCGTCCAGCACAGCATGGACAGCTCCCCACTGTAGTTAGAGCAGCTTTTATTTTATTTTATACATTCTAGTTAGTCGGCTGAACGTTTTTTCTTCATCGCTGCTGCTGTGATTTCCAGTCTGGGACGACAATGGATCGAGTGAAAAGCTCCATGCAGCAAGTACCCAACGCTATTCCCAAAGTGATCCGACGGACAGGAGGGGCCAACAGTCTGGAGCTGGAGAAGGAGAACTTTGAGAGAGGACAGGTGTGTAGCAGATTGAATGCAAAGATGTTCCTGAATGAGGGATGGAGGTCCTGCTGCTGTTTAAGGTGGGAGTATAATAGATATCTAAGGATCTTTGCTGTGAGCTTCTAACAATGTACACTGGAGCTGGCAGCTCAGGATATATGAACCTGACACATTCAAACCACTTTTATCTGACATATATCACAGCCTTGCCAGTTCTGTTACTTAAATGAATCAACGCCTGTGCTGGATCATTGCTGCTTTCACTGTCTGTCTGTGATGAGCAGAGATGCCAATGAGTCCACTGTACAACAAAAGAGCTGTTCAAATGTAGGTCAATGGTCTTTTGAATTCAGATAACAGCGCTGCTCAGCCTATCTGCTGGACAACCAAGACAAGTGAGAAGCTGATGCTCAATGGAGATGGACCGTGTATGACTGGCTCTCAGTGCCTTTAGCAGGCATCAGGATCGGTCTTATGTTAGAAGCGAGACCCGCATCATTGTCAGGTGAAACATATAAAGACGAGTTGTTTGTTGTTGTTTTTTTAGAGTAAAGGCTTGTGATGATGACTATTGAATACAGCGCAGATCTGACCTTGCATGGAGTGCTCTCTCTCTCTCTCAGTGAGCATATGTATGTGGGCTGCTGTTCTGCTGTGGAGCCTGCTGCTTCCTGCCTGGTGGTCTCCCCTCCCCTCTCCCCAGACCAGGCACAGGGATGGAGAGGGGAGGGAGGTGGGGAAAGTAGGTCAGATAAATCAAGGCAGCCAAACTGCCATGGAAGTGCTACAACACGCCTCTCTGACTTACAGCTGCTACTAAGTTAGAGATAGTCTTGAAAATAACTTTTCCCTAAAATCCAGAGATCTTTTGGTTCATGCTCCATTCAGATGCCTTTCCCAAGTATTCAGGACAAGAAAGCTAATGCAGCATCAGTGATCTGACCCTCCAAAAAATAAATTCATAAATATTTACTAAGTCATTTTAATGCATTATTTAAGTTGAAGAACATTAGAAAAAATCAGTAAATAGTTACTGAAAATTATGAAAAATATCTTTATTATTAATATTTTAGATTTAGATTGGCAGCTCATCAATGTTGTTTCAGATTTAATGTCTGAGAAGTGAAATCAAGCCATTATTGTTTTGCTGAGGACCCCCTGGAAGACTCTCAAGGAACCCTGGGGATCCCGGACCCCACTTGGATAACGGATCTAAATGTGCACAATGGGTATTAGATGGCATCATGTAGTTTGCCCCACTGGCCCCACGACGCCCCCTCCATCCAGGACAGTAGCAGCATGGATTAGAGGCAGGGAAAGCATGTGTGGCGTTATGTGTCTCAAGCCAAGCATGTTCACTAGGTCACTGCCAGGCTCCTGAGCTCACGTTCACTGGAAGTATGTCAATGCATAAAGCTCATCAGCGTCACAAACAGCAACACAACACGTGAACGTCATGTGCTTCATCAGTGCATGCAGGGCTGGTGAAGCAGGCATGTCTGAATGGAGTATGACAATCACTTTGATATATCTCCCAAATCAAAGCTCTCAGGTCTCTTTTAAATGAATCAAAGAAGCTTCCATTAGGCCAGGTGAAAATATTTTTGACGGACAAAACAACCTTATTTTGATTAACTTTTATTTTTGATACTCTTAGTGCCATGTCATTGTGTATTTCCTCTGTTTTTTATTAACTGATGAGGATTTGCCGCCCCTGTATTCTTGCTGCCCGTGGCTTCTTTTTTCCTCGCGGTTGATATTTGACCAAGGACCCCGAGCTGCGGCAGGCGGCGCAGGAATCAATGAATCTGCTCTCGACTTTACAGGGGATCAACAAGAGATAATCTCATCTGATCTGTTGTGCTCTAAAGCTGCCTAAATCCGCAGGGCCGTTGGTTTTCACCTCCTCTACAGAAAACCAACTGTCTGTCTGTGTGTGTCTTAGATATCCTGTCATCCCCTAGCTTTCCAGCTATAAAGTAAACTTGGTGAAAACAAAATGTTTATATTGATAAAGCTATGTCACATAGGAGGTTTTTCATATCTCAATGTGTGGCAGAAAAGTGCAACGTTTTGAGAAGATAGTTTGTTTCTTCTTTTTTGCAGTGGATGTAAAGATATTTTTGTAGAGAGTAATGAAGGGAGAATAGTATATCCTTTATCACAGAGTATCTGTTCCATTTGTTTTCAGTACGTTAAATGCATTCATGCATTACAGACTGCACCGATGATTTCTTGGCTTTAAGGTGATACATGTATGAAAGTCTGAGAAATGCTGGCCTATCTCCCCGCTGAGTTAGGTAAACAACCAGGGTGTGTTTAAAATGCTCTCTGTCATGGTGTCTACTCTGGGTTATAAAAAGAATGGAAGAGGGCAGTCAGATAGCACGCAGCGCTCGCTTCTAATGACATGTTTAGCCTCATAATAGCAGCTGACTCTTTCATTTAGACTTTAGGGGGATTTTAGCCCTCAGTGTGTTTGTCCCGGGCATCAGACACGCTCTGCTCGTGTTAGTAGTTAGAAAAAACAACTTTGTTTTGGACGACAGACACACATTTTGTTATCTTTATGTTCAGGCTCCAAAGTGTCGGATTGCAAAACAGTCCCAGAGCTGTCAGAGGCCACAGGAGGTTTTTCATTTGGAAACTGGTGGGTAGTAATCTCTGGACTGATGGGAACCATAATTGGAGCTTGTGGAAGGCTTCTGGGGCACCAGTTCCTCAGCTGAGACGTGCAGCGTGAGCCACTGACTGACACCACATTGTGTGTTACATAATTAAGGCCTTAAATTTAGACTGCCTGCTAGTACTCCTTCTTGTCCACACGGAGGTTACTCATATTTGTGTTTGGAAGTGGGTGCATGTGTGTTTTCTGGTTGGTGCAGTCGTATACAGTTCGTTTGTACCTGCGTTAATCTACACTGGCCTCGACCACCTTGCCCTGCTCCCACTTTAGTATGTTTGGTGCCCTTCAGACGAACATTTTTTTAATCCACCTGTCTATCTGTCTCCTGTCTGTTGTCTTTCTCCTTGCCCTATGTAATGAGTCTTCCACACCTCTTTTTACATCCTTCAATTCAAATTGAGTCAGTCCTGCATACATGCAGCACATACACAAACAAGCATGAAAGCGAGAGCATTAAAAGCACTGAGGCAGCAGAAACAGCAGGCGGCGGTTTGTGGCCTCATTGCACTGACGGGCCATAGAATAACAGAGCTGGACGTGAGTGACGGGTCAGTAAGTGGAACAAAGTGCACTGACGAGTTCCCGGTGGCATCAACAATGGCTTTGATTTGCAGATTGTTTTGGAGTTTTCCCCGGTGTTTGACAGTACAGTAATGCGGAAGGCGAGAGAGACAGATGGAGTGTTACTTTTTGTTTCACATGCAGCAGAGGTCAAAAGTCAGACTAAAGCCTACATCGGAGCCGCCATGGGAGGCCCGCCTCCCACTTTGAAAACCTCTGATACATATATATATATTCAGATTTAATGTTGTTTGCATACTCATGGACAGATGTTTTGAGGATGTAATAGCAATATGATCAAAACTTCCACTAGATAAATGCCATAGTGCTGACCCCTGCCTACTCTAGTGGATTTATATTACATTATGCAGCATCTCATAAAGAAAGTGACAGCTTATTTATGATTGGTTATCGTGTAGTCTGATAGATATGATATTTCTTCTGCAAACCTGCTTTAATGCAGCAGTCTGTGTAAAACTTGTCAGAATTTGTATCCTCCTATTGTATATACAGATGATCCTTTATGATCTATTACTACTTACCAGTTGTTATTGGCCTTTTTTACCTGTGTTAATAAGGTGTATAGCGTTAAGACCAAAAAGCTTGAACCAGATTCTTTATTTTTTTATCGTTTTGTTGTGATTCACTTGAGAAAAAGTTTCCTATCAAAGTTCCAGTGCAAGCTGGAAGCTCAGAATCTGTCTTAAGTCTGGGGAAGAGGCATCTTCGTTGCAGGACTTTAACCTGTGTGCCACGGATCTAGTCTGTTTGTGCAGCCCAGACCGTGTTTGTTTTGGCTTTGCAGCTCAGCAGAAATTATCAAAAGATGTTATATAGTTAACCTCCATTAGCTCAGCCAGTTTGGACCACATGAATACCAAAAGCATTTTAGTGGAATCAGCTTGCACCTTCACAATGTGTCAGCGCTCAACTGTCAGTGGTGTCATCATGACATGAAGAAGTCCTATTGACTTTTATTTTCAGCTGATAATGCAGAGCTGCTGCAGAGGAGATACAAATGTGTAGATATTGACGGCACAACACAGGTAATTGAGATATTAAATTGACCTTGTTCGTCTGTTTGCTTCCTATTACTCCTTAGTTAGGACAAGAAATGGGCTTCAGCAGCAGCTGTACGTGGGAAAACCTCAGTAAGAGCATGAGGGGTTTTGAGTGGCAAAATCCCTGTGAAAAGGCCAGGCGGAGATAGAGTGAGAGTGCTGTGTGTGAGAACTGCTCTGTGCGGCTGCCTACGGCGACGGGCCCACGTCGTACCAGGAAGTGAAGAGACTCGGTGAAAAAGAGGCGGCATTGTCTTGAGACAAGCTGTTGTATGTTCAGCAGCCTGGAGGTATTATGTGCATCCCAGATGATATAATGATTACCATATTAATAGTCGTCATCAGCTGGTCACCTGATAGCCTACAGAAATGTCCTTTATATACGTTTCTCCACTTCTTGGCTCACATGAGAACAACATTCAGTCGTTGCATATAGTGTATTTAGTACATAGTTATTTTCCATAAGACGCCATCTATGCTCTACATCTATATCACTCTTGCACATGTCTGTTTGATTTACAGATATGTTGTTATGTCACATAGTGTGAATACAGCTGATAACGACTGAATGATGGGATCAACCTTTCCTCTTCTACAGAGCAATTATGTCTCTGAGGGGTGTGATAAGGTAAAAAAGTCAGTTGTATTGATGGGAAATATAAATAAACCAGGGGTTTAACATCACCTTCAGCTGTAATGGCAACCAGATGTGGCTTGTCTATATTAGATATAGACAAGCGAGGCAGAAGACTGAGTGTTACCCTGCAAATTGGGACAATTCATAAAGTTTTGCTTGTAGTTGAACATGTTTAAATTAAACACACACACAGCACAAACACCGAACCCAAGATGTTTTTGGGGTTGACAGTCTCAGAGAAACCAGTTGGGGGCATCAGTTGCCTAGAATTGCTCTACTGGTGCCAGCTGAGATTTTTATTCCTTTTTTTCCACCTTTGAAAGCGGCTCTTTTCGAGGTTTTCTGTGCTTCATGTTTGAACACACATATGATGGTGTTCCCAATGGAAACACGCCTCACACCCTAAAAATAACTGCACGCTAACAGAAACATGTCACACTGCATAGTGTTGTAACAAACGTCCTTTGACGCCACATTTGAGGAGGGGTATGTGTTTGTCTTGGGGGAGCACACTGAGCAGGAGGCCAAGGAGGTGGAGGGGTTTCTCACACCTTTTTTTTTTTGCAAGTGGCTCAGAGCAACAGGCCCTCAAAGGTTTGTGTGTTTGCTTTCAGTGTGCAGGTGAGGTGCAGGTCATCTGTGCTGCATCCTAATGAAAGGAGCAACAGTTGAAAGTGGGATATCGGGCTGGATTCTCCTTTCCTGGGACCCCCACCCCCCCTCCCCTCTTGCGTGACCCAAGGCGGTCCCCGGACCCCAGTTTGAGAACCACCGGGTTTAAGCCACCTCACTCGGCAGGCTCCAAGCTACTATTGTCTAACAGGAGAGCGGGCTATTTGCAAAATAAAGGCAGCCTGCTGCCTCGCTCCGAGCCGCTATGTGCTCTGATACATGAGCAGGGTGGTTTTAATGCGGAGCAGCGTTGAAACGAGCGGCTGTTTCCAGCGGCTGTCCCCGGTGTTGTAGCTCCCGGACCGCGCGGCTTCTCTCGGCGGGCGGATGTTGGAGGTCCTGGCCGAGCGAGGGAGCACGTAGAGTTCGCAGAGAAAGAGCAGGGACGCGGGAGGAAGGAAGGAAGCAGGGATAGGGAAGCATTTTAATACCAAATCAGGACACATGTTGAGCTAACGGCGCGCTCCACCTCCCCTCTTCTCCTCCCAAATACATTCGTTGCTTCAAGCCGCTTCCCCGGGACTCGTGTTCGGATAAAGCCAGCGGATCTTCGTCCGCGAGGATCCACAGGGGGACGACCATGGATCTCAGTAAGATTGTAAGTGACGGAGAACACATTTGTTTTGATTTAACTCAACAACAGAGAGACGGTGCATGTTTTTGGGAGGTGGGGGTGGTGTTGAAGTCCTGTTGCACACACACACACACACACACACACCAGGGTGATTCATGCAAGTTATTCTCAATGCATGCGGGGACTTGTTGTCTCCAAATTGCAGCTAAATGTGGCCTTGGGAAGTTGTTGTTTTTTGGGCTGCGGTGAACAATGTTTATTCCAGCGGTTTTTCAAATGGGGGGCTCAGGGTTATTGGAGAGGGTCCAGCTAAAAACAACAACAGTCTACAGAAATCCATGGAAATGGAGAACCAATCCTCAATCAAAAGCATCCCATATGTGCCGGGCACATCATTAACGCAGGAGGTTTCACAGCTTTAACTCTATTTAAGGGTCTAAGACATGGACATGTCTTGGCTGCCCCATTGTCCAGAGATACCTCTCTCAGTCTCCAGCTAGACGTTTGTGGAGAAATTGTAGTTAAGAAATAGTGAACAAATGTGTCATGAATGTCTGCTATAGATTGTGTTAATGTTTGTGGGTCCTGGTGTAAATATCATTTTATTACACAACCTAAAGAAGTATTTGCCAGCCAATATTGATTAATAGTCCAGAGATATGGTGGAGAGTCATTATCAGATTAAAATGGTATGCGGGTGTGAATATAGTTACATTTATTTGAGCTAAATTACCTCTTGTGTGCATTTTGGCAGTGAATGATGCAATAGAGACTAGGAGACAGTGTTCAGAGTGTACTGGAGCAGGTGCATATAAGCAACAAGACTGGTCTTTCACTGCCAGCATGGATGGGATGGGTGCACTTCTAGCCCTTGTATAGGTGTGGGGGAGGGTTGGTGATGAAAGCACGTCCAGGGTCTTCTTTCTAAGGATCCTCAGCCAGGAGGAGATACAATGAGGAACAATGAAAGCAATAGTGCACAGTGATGGTGTAAGAAGTAGAAAAGATCCAGACAGTTTCTTAGAATAGCTAAAATTGGAGAATCACTTTCTGCCTACATTAAGTCAGTAGGGGCAGACAAAGCGTAGGTGTAGTGATGGAAATTCTTCACCGGTGAATCTCCAAGTATTTCTGCTTATTTCTGACGAACCCCTGGTTGTTATTTGGAGGCTGTTCAGCACGGTGAATCTCGCAACTTCTGGAGGTGGTTGTTTGTCATTCTGTTTTGGCTGTTGCGCAACTCTTGAGACACGCTGGTTTGGAAACAAAGTTGAGTGAGAGGCAACTCTCAGCAGGCCACATCCCCATATTGCAACCTAGTGATGCACAGTGGAGCTCAATGATTTAAGGAGTGAGGGATTCAATCTTTTGAAAGATCAAACAGATCAGATTCAGACTGATCAGATATTTTTCTCCTTAATGCAAAACATATCTGATGTTTTCAGGGGAGTGTGGAAATATTGAAATCTATTCAAATCAGATTTGAGCGGATTTTATATGTGGTCCTCGATCAGATATCTAAATTGAGGCCATGCAACATGCATGAAAACAGTTAGATTCCAATCCATGTGGCTTTTTGCCAATACGCATCTACTGAGCGCTGTCGGCGTCGGCGTCAGCGTCAGCCATCACTGGCAGCACAGCAGAATAACAATGGTGGAGAGCTGTGACAACAGTCATACGTCCATTTTGTTTGTTTTTTGCAATAAGTCATCTCAAAAACACAACGTTTGTTTGGTGTTGGAGACGCTGATAACTCAAGTAAAATGTATCCATGTGCATGTGCGTGCTGTTCTGGAGCACAGATGTGTTCCCATTACAAGTGACATCTAGCACACTGTGGTTATGAATGTGAACCATCAAGATCTAGATCGAGCAATAACGATCACAGCAAATCATCAGAATTGAGCAATGAGACTTCTAATGTGAATGAAGCCTTGTTGTTCTTGCTGGCTTCTAAACAAGTTAGTCATGATTCATTATTAAAACACTACTCAAGTATCGGCAATCTGTAGATAAGATGAGGAAGAATATCTCAAGTCTAATGTAGAATATGATATTTGAGACTTAAGACAAGAAATGTGGGGCAGACCCACGGTTCCTCCAGCAGGGTTCAGTTCTTGTGATTTCAGCCGTTCACATTGGACCATCACGTCGTGGGGATGTACGTCTACTATGCAGATACTCAGCGTTATTTTCAAATGTTACAAATAGGAAAACTCCTTCATGCACTCAACAAAGTAGTTATCAGACCGACTCTACAGATTTCTCTGGATTTGCTGGCAGGTCTGTATTTGCCTTGAATTTGCTTCGTGGAAGTTTCTAAGGAGGCCAACATGCACAAAAGACTTCTTCAAGACAATTAACAAACCGAGCTGGCAAATGCCAGTCAAGCTGACTAAAAGCACTGACAGCAGGAGTTTTACAATTGTTTGACGGTTTAATTTGTGTCAGATTCCTTCATAAGCCATGATGTCCTTCAGGAAACACCCCCACACACAGACTCTGATGGACGCTCACATGTGATCAGGGTTGGGGAGTAATGATCAAATGGGCTGAGGAGCCTCGTTGAGCTGCACAGATGTTCTTTTTTTATGATGTGTCTACATGACATCAGCAGTCCTGCAAGACGTGGAGCTTTCGAGCTGCGTCTCTTTCGCACAAGGCTGCAGAAAGCAGTCCTATTAGGAGAGGCTCATAAACCTGCCACGGGGGTGTAGGTCTGGGAGTTTAATTATGCTGCAGCCCAGCCTTCAGCATATGTGTATGTGTCTTTAACCAGATGCTGTCCTCCACCTCTGCCCCCTGAGGTCACAGACTCCAAATATCCTGAAGCTCTATGTTTTCATGCTTTGTAATGGGCTCTTCAGAGACGGCGTCATCCCTCTGGGATTGTCTGCATCACCAAATGCCCTGTTGTAAGTGTGACAGATGATGCACGGTGCATTCTGTGGAAAACAAGCTCATAGTGTATTGACAGGCTTGTATGTGCCTGACGAGTCATTTTCTGCCTTAATGCACGTGATCGTGATTCGGTTGAGATGAATGAACGGCTACCTGGCTTTTATAAGAAGAGATATTAATGGCCTAGCAGATTCTGTGCGCTTCATCTCCCAGTGTCGGTTGCTTTCAGGGTTTCCCTGTACAACATAACCTCTGTGCTCTGTTGATTTTCCTTCTCACAACTAAGTCTTGCCCTCACTTTGGTCAAGACACGGCACAAAGAAGACAATCTTTTCCCACTGCCTTCCTGCAACCAGGCTCCTTTCAAGAGGTGTGGAGTGACAGTTCTGAGAGCGGATGTTCGTGTGAGATGCAACATTGCTCTTAAGCAAGAAACACAGAGGAGTCTGTTCAGAGGAGTGACCTTTTGAATTGGGTGGAGTTAAGCTTGGTAATTCATCGGAGCCCAGGATGGCTTTTCCGTGTATTATCTGATTTTTTAATGCGTTGTGTGTGCGTGCGTGTGTGTGTGTGTGTGTGTGTGTGTGTGTGTGTGTGTGTGTGTGTGTGTGCGTGTGTGTGTGCGTGCGTGTGTGTGTGTGTGTGTGTGTGTGTGTGTGTGTGTGAGACTTGCACAGTGGTCAGGCCGGCTCTCAGTTTCAAGTGTTCCTGTTGGTCATGCATGTTGCATGGAGACGGAAGTCGTGTTATTTTTGAAAGAAAGTGGTATTTATTTTTAGTTGCTTGAATTTTCCTTTAAGTTCACAAGAAAAATCCGCTGCTATAAAAACACTTCTGGCGTTTGTTACTTCTTGGGCCCAGTTTGAATTGTCAGTGAGAGGCTGCTTGAATGCCACAGGGAGCATGTTTGAACCGTTCTCTCCTCGTATTAGTGATGCTCACTTTGAAATAAACGACCGCAATTCAACCACCCTGGTGTTATTTTCAATTCTGTTTCCTCGTCAGATAAGTTAGCCCCCCCCCCCCCCCCCCTTTTTTTGGGTC
>CAAKHC010003560.1:20291-33707 GCA_901007825.1 Macroramphosus scolopax | reverse complement strand
ACCCCCCCCCCCCCCCTCGTTAGTAGTGGACGGAAACAGGCATTAATTCCCATTTTCCTTCTGAAACATCAGTTAATATGTGACAACAGTAGGACGGAAACCTGATGAGCTCAGCTCTACTGACTCAGGTCTGTCTGGGTTGACTTCGCAAGATTCTTTAGCTGGAGGGAAGTGGAGCTGAGTATTTTTCAACAGAAGCCAGGCAGGAAATGGGCAGTGCAGGGTGTGCCAAGACAGGAAGCCTGACTGAGTACTTGCACCCCACCACCTCCACCCAGCCGTTACCACCTCCACCCTCTGTGCGTCAGTCACAATGACCGTGCCTCTCGTGCCACACCTCTCTTTTTTACAGCGCAGCTGCATTTTTAAAGACAGCTGCGCATGTTTCCTGTTTTCCTCCTTTCCTTCAGCCGCTCTCCATTTATACAGAAGCTGGACGGGCCGCCGCAGCAGAGTTGACACCTGCCTCTGTGGTCTCCAGTCAATTGTCCTCAAATCTCAAGAAAAAGTGGGACATTGTTGCTTGGGAATAGTCTAAATGTCATTATTAATCACAGATGGAGTCAGATAAAACCATTCGGTACACTTGAAGAAAACATGCGTGTCTGAGTCCCCAGTTAGGTTTGGTGAGTTTTTTGATAAGGAAGATAATCTCACCGCACTCACACGCCACGCAGGGATGCTTTGGTACAAGAAGGCCAACACAAGGGTTGAGGATCTGCACGCTCATCGGCTGGTTTAATCAGAAAGTCAATCTTTCAACACAGCAGACGTTTTATAAAAAAGGGAAATACTTATCATGAGATCAAAACACTTGATGTCATTGAACATGGTTGTTCCCACGGTCAAAATAGAGATGTTCTCTTCCTTCTAGACCCTAATGACAAGTACCGTAACTAAGATTAATCTTTCCATTTAGATACTAAATCATCATTGTGGAGGCGACCTCCTCCTCCTCCTCCTCCTCCTCCTCCTCCTCCTCAACCAAGTGTTTCTGCCCCCCTTCATGTAACTCGTATGAGGTTTCCCATAGTCGTTTTCTCACGATTGACTTCCAACTGGCTGCGGGTTTGTCTCATTATCTATGTTGACTTAAAATATGCCACAGCAGGAACATTTTCCGAGTCTCTCAGAAGCCACATAGAGGATGGTGAAGTGAGTCGACAGACGCTCCCACGCATCCACAACCCTGAACTTATCTCGAGATTACACAAAGGTCAGTCAGACTGGACATTAAATTGACTTTACCCTGCCACTTCCATAGTACAATGACAATGTAAAGCCTGGTTGAGTCCATGTATGACTAAAGGAGGGCGAGTGTGAAGGCTGTTTGATTTAGCAGGCAGAAGATGCCTCCTCTCTCTGCACTGGCCCTTCAGTGGACACAGCCAGGCTGCGATCAGCATCTCAATACCCTGCTTGCTGCACAGGGGCCAGTCGGGGCTTGCCACAGCCAAATTAACATGCTCAACACTATATCAATAACACTTTGTCCCAAACTAAAGCTGTGGAAAAATGATTTATCTGGAGATGATGCAAAAGCCAATTTTGTGTTCAGTTGCAGAGTAGTTGAGTGAATCAATATAACAACTTTTGTTTGTGCTGTTTGAAAGAACGATGGATAAAAGGACGGCATGTCGGAGGACGTGCAGAGGCGAGCAGTCTCCGTCTGGATTAACCAATCAGACACTCCCTCAGGCCTAATCGCAGCACTATATCCTCGTAATCACTTGGCTCTCACCTCTGATTCGATTTTCTCGTCACTTCAATTCGTCAGCTGGACTTCGTGGCCACACTGCGAGCAGCTAATCGGCCATTGATGCCAGCAAGCCACCTCGGCCGATGCCAGGAGTCCCGGGCAGCTGACACTCTCATTCAGCCCAAACACAAAGTACAAAGTCCTACTGTGGGCTAACTGGGTCATCCTCATGTGGGAACCAGAGAGGAACTGGGAAGCAAAACGATTTGAATCGAAAGATGTAAAGAAATATTCAGAGTTAATCAATTGATCTCCCGAGGTCGTATTCACCAACATTTATTGGACATCCAGTTGCTCCTGGTGATGTTATTCTTACAGTTGTGATGTTTTCTAAGAACGTCAACTAATAATGAGGATATAAAAATACATGTCAGGCTAAGTTTGGAATATTCCCAGACCGTCTGTGAACACGGCCTCGGGTGATGTCAGCGTGACCTTGATATTCAACATCAGCCGATGTCCAAATATCGTCTGTAAAAGCGTCGTGGCGTCTTTACAGCAGCGACGTTCTGATGGTGGCAGGAAATTACAAAAAAATCACTTTCCTCTTTGCCAATTCGAGATAGAGATAGATAATATTTGAGCTAAACTACACAGAGTTGGATTTTGGAAACATAAAGCTCTCTGGTGTCGCGTTAACTCTGGTTAGAATTCTTTATTATTGTCCTTTTGTGGAGTTTTGGTGTTGCACAAAATCAGATCCTCCAGTGTTGACCAGCTCTTGAAGCTGTGTCCAATAATTGATCCCTTTCAGGGTCAGTGTTTGTGTCAGCCAGCCCACCTGTAAATAAGAAGTGATAGTGAATACAAACCAAATAAACAACATCAATGTGACGCTCTCGCTACATCTGACCTTTGCTCAGGTTGTCCTGCAGACGCGACAGGACAGCTGCTGTACAATTATTAACACTCTGCATGTTTAATGACACAAAAGCTCTGCAGCTATCGTCTATTTTGTGGTGACACGTCACCGGCAGGATTACGAGCTGAGCTCCGACCGTGTGGAATTTAAAGTCCGACCCCTCCTCTTTGCTCGCTCCTCCTCCTCCTCCTCCAGCGATTCCTCCTCACTTCCTGCCCTGACAGCTCACATACTGGAAGAGGAGGTGCAGACTCATAACATCTGTGGGATTGTGAGATTATGAAACACAAGTCTTGTCCTCTCCTGACCCCGGGCATCGTACTCACAGCGCAGGATACCTTATAACTCCCGTGGACACAATCCATATTTGGCTTTTGTTTTCTCAGCCGTGGTATTTCAGGCTCTCATTTTGTGTTGGGGGGGGATTGAGCTGTACGATTTCCTTTCATGTGCAATGTGATATGTCAGCCAGATGCGGCTCCAGACCACCTTTTGAAAGCCATCTGAAACGGCTTTAGACCGTCACACAACGCAGACCTGAAGCTTGTAGAGGAAAATACTGTCGGGATATTTCTTTCACCTTAACTAATTTGATTTAAAACATCACTTGGACAGGATGAAAACAATAAGATCCAGGATATTCAGGCACGCCAGATATGCGCTCTGGATAGCTCGGTCGGGGAACCCCGTTGGTCCAGACTGAAATATCTCAACGGCTATTGGACGGATGGCTGAGAAATGTTGTGCACACATTTGTGCCCCCCGGAGAATGAAGCTTAAGAATGTTCCAGCATTATGTATGAGGCCGTCAACAGACCAAAAGGATGCTTGTGACTACAACATCTGCACAATTAACAACATTCCCAACACACATGTTATGTCAAATGCTTCCTTTTAATTCATTTTCAATGAGAGGTTGGGTGGGGGTGCAGTCCTGAGATACTTGCTGCTTGTGTGCACGAATCAAGGACACACCTCCGTGATAACAATTATATTAATCTTCTGAGGTGGCGCAGTTTTTCTACGAGGTGACAAGATATAGGAAATTAAAATCTTGGAAGTGGCTGCCGACCCGGAGCTGTCGAGCTTACCAAGACATTAATCAGACGGCAGACGCCCGGGAGGAGACCGGGACGAGGTTCAGAGTAACACATGATTCAAATCCATTTCCTAGATGTCAGTAAAGGCTGTCTTGTCCAACAAATCCATCCGAACCAACTGACAATGAAAAGATTGTTGAATTTATAAACTCCCTTTTCTCCAAAACAGACAGAAAAGGCTCAATCGGTTGAGAAATCCCAGGATCGGATGTTGTGTTGCTTCCGTCTGGTGTGAGATGGTGACTGTACTCTGCGAGTGAGGCGGGTTAAGTCAACATGTGACGCTGTGTGTCTCATCTGCAGACGGTTTGCTTCAGCTCTGTGGCTCATCGAAGAGCAGAGAGGTGCTCGGGCTTGAATACCAACTCTGCGGAAAGTGGGTCAATCACCTTTACTCAGGCGTTGCTGCTTCCTCTGCTCCGGGTTGTTGGTGAAGGGAAGAGCTACTTTCTGGAAGGTCCGAGGGTGTCGAGCTGTAAAAACGAAAACACTTGAAGGCTTTAAAATGTTTCTTTTTCTGTGAATAAGCAGTGGGCTCATGTGTTCTCTGTTCTTCCCCTCTTTTGTCCTCTGGCCTTCCTCTCCTCCTCCTCACAGGCTGTCAGCATCAATAAGGCCATCAACACACAGGAGGTCGCTGTCAAAGAGAAGCATGCCAGGAATATCCTCAGATTGTGTGTGCGTGCTGTGTGCGTTTCCCATGTGTGTTTGGGAAACTGGAGCGTTCCTCAGTAACTGGGGGGGTTACGTTAGTGCAAGATCAGGACAACAAACTTAGTGTAACCTCATCTGTCCTGCCGCAGGGCTAATCCAGTCATGTGTGCTGCAATTATACGTTTGGAGTTTCATCCCATTTCTTGTATTGAACAAACTTATACTGTATATGGTGCATACATTATATAGAACCATATACCGTCTCTTTTTTTTAGTGCAACCATGTTTTCTTCTCACTTTGAGGGATTCAGATTCAGACGACTTTATTGATCCCAAGAGAGGCAATGCATTCGCAGGCCTGCCCACTGCTCTCACAGAGCTCACAGGCCAAGGTAGAGACATGTCTGAGACAACAGATACATGGATCAATAGAAGGAAAACAAGGAGCAGCAGGAGATATAATCAGAACAGGTTTAGAGTTCTACCGACAGAGATAAAGATCTGCAGCTCATTTCTCCCAGAAATCTCTTTTATTTTTTGCCCTTAACATTCATGCGACTGCAGTTTGTTTTGAAAGAAAAGGCTCCATCAAGCTCTTTGAATGAGCACAAACAATCAATCACATAAATGTGTTGCTTCAGCTGGGATGTTCTCATTTGCCATCTGTGAATGTTATCTTATCTGAAGATGGGTTGATGGTCGTCAACAAGTTGAGTAGACACAAACAGATTGCCAAACGAATGTCAGAAGATTTGTCCCAAACTTTGAACCCTTGATCCTTGACTGCCCCCGTCACCCTGCATCTTGGGAACCCATCATGAGAAAGGCGCCCACACTTTCTGGGCAGCGGTCAACCGGCTTCCTCTCTCCAGTAACGCGGTGCTCTGCTGGAAGTTCTGCCACGTCTTCCACAAACTGCTGCGGGACGGACACCCAAACGTACGTAACCACCCTCACAATGCCTTCTACTGCAGCTTTGTTTATCTTCCGTAACTAGTTCGAAACATCATGTAACCTCTCCTGGTAATGATTTAATTTCATTAAGTTCTTTATACCCAATCAGCCGTTCTTGTTCTGCTGACGCAGCTTTCTGACTCCTTCTTCCTATCTTGTCTCTGTTCCTGTTGTCTTCCTTCCAGGTGATAAAGGACTCCATGAGGAACAAGGCGGATTTGACTGATATGAGCAGGATGTGGGTGAGGAAGGACACACACATCATTATCGTACGTGATCGCGGCGCAACATGCAGGCACAAGTCTGAGCGGTTCGTCTTCGCGTCTGATGACTCAGTAAGAGAGGAAACAAGGAGAGATAGAAACCTTCCAGCAGGTCGAAACTATATTTGAAAAGGTTATGCGACTCTTCTGGCTACACAAAGCAAGTTGCCTTTAAATGTCTGTTCTCCCTTTGGCCTTGCCAGCATGTCACCTGTTGCGTCATGGCGAAGGGAAACCCTCTAATCTGGCCTGCAGGCATCACGTTTAACCTCTTGCTCATAATTAAACAGCAGCTGATGGTGCAGCAGTAAACATTTCACAGATTTAAATATCATCAGAGACATTTTTCCAGTTCGATTCAACCACGATGAGCCGTGTGAAATACGCTTAGTGTCTGTCAGTGTAAAAGCCGGTCGGTGTATGAGGCACTTCTGTATGCTTAATGGAAACCAAACCGCCAGCACTGAAGTCCAAGTGAAACATGCCTGACAGTTTGAATCGGTGCGGCCTGACTGGAGAAATGCTGCTCTATTGATTAACAGCCTAATTTGTTTCACAGTATTGACGCCGGAAATCTGTTGAAGTCAGATTTATTGTGTAAAGCCGCCCAGACAGTCGCCGCTCAGCCGTGTTGGACAACCTAATCTTGTGTGGAGAACCTGTCATCCAGTATTTACATTGTTTGTGTAATGCTCAGCTTTAGCTGATGTTAATAGCAGGAGGAAACGGGAAGTTTGGTCCCTGTGATCTCGGTTGTGGCCTCTCTTTCCTGTTCTGTCATCACTCTCGGACCTGAGGGAAAAGGAAGTGAGAAGCAATCGGCCACACAGCGACGGGTATTCAACTTTGTCCCCGCTCTCAGTTCCAGAGATAAATTCTCACGGACTAAAGTAAACTGCACCTACCCGACCCGACTGGTTGCTGGTTCTGGAATACCACATAGCCGAGACCCCACTAATATAATGCTTGTTTTTACATAGAACCACATTATGCTGCCCAGTATATCATCTTAGAGAGCTTTAACATAGACGTTGTTTCGACTCGTTCTGCGTCCCCCACCCTTCATTTCTATCCAGTTGGCCAGGCATAATACCGGCACAATATCCCTCCCTTTAACAGGCTCTGTCAAAGGGGCTTGTATTTTTCAGTGCGGCAGGAAGACGATAATTTACCGTGTTGTAATTCTGCCTCGCTGAAGGAAAATAGCTCACTCGCTGCTTGTTTATTGAGTGCAGCCTTCAGCCAGAGTTAATTTCCTCAAGACACCAAAATGATTTACTTCCTCTGTGCTCTTTAACAACCGAACCTGCAAGTCTTCCATGAGAAGCAGAGATCTGTTCCTCCCTTTGATTCTCTCTCTCTCTCTCTCTCTCTCTCTCTCCCCCAGGGTCACCTGAGCGAAGGCTACGGGAAGCTGTGCAGCATCTACCTCAAACTGCTCATCACCAAAATGGAGTTTCACATCAAAGTGAGTTGATCCGGCCAGAAAAAGAACAGTTCCAGTCTCCCTGGTCGCTCATTATCTGCTCTCTGTCTCTGGGCCATACGCAGGTCTGTCTGTTGCACTAATGGTCCCGCAACAATCTGTAATTCAGCCTTTTTATGAGGCAGCTGAGCAGAGCGGCGGCGGGACCGAGCGGTTGATGATACCACAGAAAGATGTTCTGTCCCTTGATGCTCTTACAGATCAATTTTTCAGGATGAAATTGAAGGAATGATGTGAGGTTTTGGCAGTAAAATGCGTTTATCAGCTTTTATTTCACCGTTTTTTGTGCTCAGTATTCACATTTGTCCTTATATGAACATCAGCCTGCAGGCCGGGTCTCTGCAGCATCATGCGTCATCTAAATGAGCGGTGATACACCGTCTGTCCTCACACACTCGATGAATGTCAGTTAATCAGCAATCAGATCCTGTAAATACATTCTCATATTAACTTTTAACCTGCAAAGATACATGTATCCTTGGATTCTTCTGACCTTCAGAACGATCATCGTCTCACGCTTGTACTTGGTTTGAATCACAATCAGCCATTCAGCAGCTTGTGTGATACCGTAGCGAAGGAAGAGAGCGATCATCCCCCACTGGTCTCAAACCTGTGTGTCGTGGAACAAAACATTCTGACCCCTGTACCAAAGAGCCAAGCTTGTTGTTGTAGCAGTCAGCAAATACCTCCGTGATAGCACTCTGCCACAGATACACAGTGTGATTTGTTTTAATGAAACTGGTGAGGCAGAAAGTGCTTCAGTGAACAAGCTGTCCACTCGGAGACGGCAGACGTCCGTCAAAGCCGGTCGTCCTCGCTCCTGTTGTTGTGCAATTCCGCAACTAAAACCATCATATGTCATTTCAGGAATTAATTCTTGTCACTAGATATCAAGTAGAAACAAAGAAATAAGTCGTGTGCTCCCCTCAGATGGACAGTTTGAACCTCTGGCGTTGTTGTATGAAACTTAAAGCTTCCTCCTGTGGTCCTCTCTTTCAGAACCCTCGTTTCCCCGGCAACCTGCAAATGTCAAACAGACAGCTGGAAGAGGCGGGAGAGAATGACGTCAACAACTTGTGAGTGAGGCTTGCTGCTGCTGTTGTTGTTATTGTTGTTATGCCTCTGAAGTTTTATTCCTCAACTGTGAGGACGAACGTGTGAAAGGAAATTAAACTGGATGAATCATGAAGCTCTTCCGCTGACATGACCACAAGCCACATGAAGCTGTTTGTCGTGGTCGTGTTTGAACCTGCAAAGACGTGTTAATCAGAAATATTATATAAACTTTTTATTTTGACTAATGTGAGTCCTCCGAGCTGTTTGTGACCCAGGAATCCCACATCACAAGTTAAGGCCTCTGTGAACACACTCTTGTGTCTTGTGTCCAGCTTCCAGCTGACAGTGGAGATGTTTGACTACCTGGAGTGCGAGCTGAACCTCTTCCTCGGCGGTAAGATACTCTGGTCCGACTGTGAGCTACCAGCTGTGCTTATCTGAGGCAGAGAATAATGTAAAACACACACACACACACTGTGACAGGCAAGGAGCACAGTCTGAGTTATATATGTGCAATCATGACGGTCAAACACAAATAGACGTTTCCCCAACAGACGGGGAGTGATGAAATCCACAGTCACATTAGAGCCCCGCCCCATCTGACTCAGTGTGCAATCAGGCGGCTCGTGGTTACGTACTGTCGCCCTGTTGTTGTCTGGGTGAGTCATCCCAGGTTAATGTTTTTTAAAGTATGGACACGGCTAAAAATAGCCTGCTGGGATGTGACCAGGAGCTCAGAGGAAATGCTGGAAAATGTGCAGCGCTCCATTCATAAATGAAGAGGAGGAAATTAGGTTCTGCGTTCTATTTATCACGGCCTTCATTCTGCACACTGATGATGTTATCTCCCCCTCCGCCGCCTCTGTCTACAGAGCTCAAGATATCCAGACAGATTTAAATCAAGCATTAGAGTCCCCTGCGTGAACCATAATTCTGCTTTAGTGTTCAGAACAATCTCCATCTCCTGCGACCTTGTTTTTGATGTTTGATGCTGGATTTTATCTGATGACATCCATCACACGCTGGTGTTGTGTTGGTTGGGTACCTCACACCCAGGTCCAAAAGCCCTGTAAGCTTCCCCTTCTGGATTTTTTAAAGCGTGACATCATTCCGGGGTAAAGAGAGCAGGCCTGTGTGTGTTAGTGTGCAGGAAACCTCGCCCCTGCGGTGCACAGAGGTGCTCAGGCTCCGGGGCTGGTGTGAGCAGGGCAAGCAGGGCGTAATGATGGAGGGAGAGAGGGAGTCAGACAATCCTGCTAGTGTTCACTTTGAGGGAGGGTGGATAATGTGTTGCTTTCAAACATGCAATTAGTTAAGCAGCAGGGATACCCGGCGTTGCCCGGAAAAAAAAACGACTCTTGATGTCCGTTTCTACGTCTTTTTATGACACGACAAAACATTTTATTCTCACTTATGAATATGTGCAGCAAAGTGTTTCGACTGTACACGGCGTTCGACTCAGGATAGTAAAGAAGTTTTATTTCAAACATAAAGACGTCAGCGGTCGATCTATATTAGAAGTGGAGGTCAAACGTTGGTCTGTACATTCAGGCGTGATTAAGCAGCACAGACACAAACAGAAGCCTCTTTTATTACATTTTAGTGGCTGTGGCAGTGAAATCAGGGCACAACTTTATCGATTCATGAACAATGTATGCCTCATTTAAGTGTGTGTGTATTGATCTGGTTCATGCATGTATTGATTAGTTTCCCCCCCCTTCCCCCCTCCCAGTATTCAGCTCTCTGGATATGTCTCGGTCGGTGTCTGTGACGGCGGCGGGCCAGTGTCGTCTCGCCCCTCTCATCCAGGTCATCCTGGACAGCAGCCACCTGTACGACTACACCGTCAAGCTGCTGTTTAAGCTGCACTCATGTGAGTCTCACACACCTCTGCTGTTCATACCACACAACTACACACTCACTAGAAGTGGTACACAGTGTTTTGGAGGGATGCACCGCCGATATTTGCCCTGTTGCTTGTTATTGATTTGAATGTAATGATTGTTCTTCCCCACTGTGACAAAAAACATCCCCTCAGTTGGAGCCTCCCGTGACGGGTGGGGACCAGTGTGTTTGTGTCCTGGAGAACATTAATGTTTCACTCAAAGGGAAATCTAAAGAGCCTTTTCTCACCTTTCAGAAAAGTCGGCAGCCTTTTTTCGCGGTTTCTGCGACTTTGTCCTGACAGCTTTGACATATATTCATCCGCAACTCCCGTCATCCATGTGTGCTCTCAGACATACTGTAGGTACATTAAGAGCACCTGAACTCTTTATCTGTCAGAGCACTGACTCCTGCCTGTTTCTGTGTGCAGGCCTTCCAGCAGACACTCTCCAGGGCCACAGAGATCGCTTCCAGGAACAGTTTAGGAAGTATGAAGTTCCACTAGCTGTGTGTGTGTGTGTGTGTGTGTGTGTGTGTGTGTGTGTGTGTGTGTGTGTGTGTGTGTGTGTGTGTGTGTGTGTGTGTGTGTGTGTGTGTGTGTGTGTGTCGGTGACCCTGACGACTGGGCTCTGAATACCATGTTACATTTTTTCATTTCCAAACTCTCTGATACTTTCTGCTATTTCTTTTTCTCTTGTCAGTCCTCATCTCTCCTTCCCTTCTCTTTCAGGTTAAAGAGTCTGTTTTATCGCTCCAGCAACTTGCAGTACTTCAAGCGGTTGATTCAGATCCCACAGTTGCCTGAGGTGATTATTGCTTTCCCCAAATCTTTTCCACATGTTAAACACAACCAAGTCGGCTGATTGAAGCTTCTCTATGCAAGTGAATTTAAAATGCAAGTTATGTTTCTTCTGAAATTAGTTTTATCCTTCACTATTCCAGGTTGCTATGGAGACCAACATTGTGAAACTAGCCAAGCAAATCTTAGCGCAAATTTCATGATGATGAAAAGGGACACTGCATTATTCAGTCTTTACCTTACTGTTAAACCCTGCTACCTGATCCTTTGCAGAACCCTCCCAACTTCCTGCGTGCGTCCGCTCTGTCGGAGCACATCAGCCCCGTGGTCGTGATCCCCGTCGAGTCGTCGTCCCCCGAGTCGGAGCATGTGGTGGAAACCGACGACCTGGTGGACACAGACGTCCCCGTGCTGCCGGTAACTAAACCAGACAAGTGAACCCTCTTAAAAGCTGCGATCTGCGATCTGAGAGACGGCAGACGCACTGTTAGATGGCTGTTAATCCTGCTTTATGGTTTGTAGTCGCATTAGCATGTCAGGATGTGATGATGTCACTGATGTTGAGGCTGAACTTGAAAAACACCTATTTGTCTTCTCACAAGCAGACGTTAGATGATATTGAGGTAATTAAAGGTATTTTGGTCAAACGTCAAAATAGCAACCCAGAATTATAAAGAAGAAAATATCTTAACAGTTAATGTCAGTGACTCAGGTTACCTTTTTTTTTTTTAAACAGGCTCCTGTAGAGACGAAGTTTGACGACCTGTTCGGCACTTCAGCTGCTATTGACCCCTTCAACTTCAACAGTCAGAATGGCATGCGCAAGGACGACAAGTGAGGATTGAAAACTCCACATATACAGATATATTAACAGATAGTAGTTAAACACATTGTGATAAATTATTCTCAGAACATTCTCACCAGATGACGCTTCTACTTTTATGCGCCTCCACTCAACTTAGCACATTTCATACAAAGACGTTTGTTTGTGTCCATCAGAGACCGTCTGATTGAACAGCTGACCAGAGAGATCCAGAGGCTTAAAGAAGAGTTGGAATCGTTCCGACTGGAGGTAAAGATGAGAGTAATCTACCACCGGTTATTGATTCTAGATATGCTCATCTGTGCAGGTTCTCCATCACAAAGTGATTCACCTATTCTGCTACCTCTCCTCGTCAGAGTGGTCGGTTGTGTCAGGCGCTGAGGGGGCGTGTCTGCGAGCTGGAGGCGGAGCTAGCAGAGCAGAGCCACCTGAGGCTGCAGGCTGCAGGGGAGAGCGAGTTCCTGAAGGCAGAGCTGGATGACCTGCGGAGGGTCAGAGAGGACACTGAGAAAGAGCAGCGGAGCCTGACGGAGATAGAGAGTGAGTCTGGAGTTACAGTACATCGGTCACCGGGACCTGATTAGTACACTAACATCATCATCTGTAGAAAGTTGTGCAGTGGAGCATGGCAGCTCCAGCTAAATGTAGTT
The DNA here is from genome assembly GCA_901007825.1 of Macroramphosus scolopax. NCBI lineage: Eukaryota > Metazoa > Chordata > Actinopteri > Syngnathiformes > Centriscidae > Macroramphosus > Macroramphosus scolopax. The sequence continues at coordinate 21,417 of CAAKHC010003560.1, read as the reverse complement.
CAAGCAGAGGCTGCGTCCTTTAAAAATAAGATCAGTGAAAAATCAGGCAGCAAGGGGTTAAAAATGCTCATCATTGCATTTTCAAATGGAGAAAAGAAGTAAAAAACAAGACGTCATCGTTGGATAAAACATTTAACTCGGCCTGGACTTTTAATCTTTATTGTAGCAGTGATTTAACTTAAGTTTCCTCACACGTGGTTTCTGGTGTCGACGCTTCTTCTGAGGATTATTTGTGTCTCTCTTTGCAGAAAAAGCTCAGGCCAATGAGCAACGCTACACCAAACTGAAGGAGAAGTACACAGAGCTGGTTCAGAGCCACGCAGACCTGCTGAGGAAGGTGAGGAAACCAGCTCTCCCTTCGCTGATGATGAAGCTCTGTCCTCCTGGTGTCAACTTTACCTTTATTTATGTCAACTAATTATCCTGCTATGTTTCTCTACGTGTGTGCACCTGTGTGTGTGTTTGTGTGTCTGTGTGTCTGTGTGTGTGTGTGTGTGTGTGTGTGTGTAGAACGCAGAAGTGACCCGGCAGATGACGGTGGCCCAGGCAGCTCAGGATGAAGTGGACGCCGTGAGGAAAGAGATGCATGAGAAGGTGAAGGCCGCCCAGGAGACTGCAGACAGACAGGTGAGGATGACATGTGATTTATCTCAGCAGCAAACAGCCGTGCTGATGCAGGGTGCATGTAGCCAGAGCTCTGACAGAGGGGAAAATAATGGAGGAGGAGACATGACTTGGCGTCCTCTCCTCAGATATTTCACGAAACGAACGCTTCAACAGACTCAAAATAAAAAAAAAGGTTCTTTTCTTTTTATTTGTGTCCATTTTTCTTTTCTGAGTTATCTGAAGGAATGTGAATCTTTTTTTATTCGTCTAGGAAAGAGAACAGCTGGAGCAGCTTCAGGAGATCCAGAGAGAACTGGTGTCCAGCAGGGTGGAGCTGGACTCCATGAAGATCACCATGGTGTCATCTACACAGGTCACTCTCCTCTCCGCTTTGCAACGCAGCAGGATTATGTTGAATCTGCTTTTAGCCAGATGTTGTACTGTTGCAGCTTGGTAGCCTTCTGGTTATAAGACACACCAGATAACAGCAGCAGGTGCATGTCTCACCCCCCCCCCCCCC
>CAAKHC010003559.1:18477-69374 GCA_901007825.1 Macroramphosus scolopax | reverse complement strand
CATGGTGACCAGGAGCAGAAAACAGACCCCGGGGACTGTCCCTGCTACGATGGGGATCACCTGCTCACTCAGACCGAGCAGCACATACAACAAAGCCAGAAAGACACACTGGTCAGTGGTAGACACACACACACACACACACACACACACACACACACATGAAGTTCATACACACACTTACAGATCGTCTGTAGCTCTCCAGATTGTGACTGATTGGAAAGGCTGCAGTGTAAATCAATAGCGGCAGCAGAGAAGCCGACTCCGGCCATTTCTTCACCTCCGCTTCTCTCCGTTTGATTAAAGAGAGAGGAGGACATGTCATCCATCTTCCTTGGTTGCTGTCTTCCCGTCTTTCTCGGCCGGTCTCTTTGTTGTGTCCACCAGGTTGCTTTGATTCGTCTTTCAGAGGGAATCACATTAAACTCCTGTCCTGGCTGTGTTGTCGTTGCTCAGAACAGTTGAAACTCTGGAGAAACAGTCCAGGCGTCCACATGCCTTGATGGCAGTGTGTGTTCGATCCTAATAAAGACTTTCAGGTTCTTGAGAGGGTGTTTACATCAGGACGTCTCATCTCAAGTCTGGCTGGAGATGAACCCTGAAGGACTCTCGGCACCTTTATAGTTGTTCAGCCAAACTTGTTTACATCTTATTCTAAAAAGATTAAAGGGCTGTTTGCAACCTTTGTGTATCGTGTGAGATCCGATATTCTGATGAGCTGGTGCCAAGGAGTTTTGGGTTAAGAGACAAGATTGTCTAAGACGTGGAATTAAACACACGGCTCTAATGAGGATGTGTAAGTGTGCTCAGCTGTCTTCAGCTGCTCGTATCATCCGTCCGTTAACTGCATTTCCTCTGACATGATAAGGATTTTTGTCTCTTCAGATATATTTTCTCTGCCCTTCCATCCCTTGCTGCCTCTGATCTCTCCTCCTTCCTCTGATCCACCCGACGCCCCTTTCATCGCGATCACGTGACATGTCGGCTCATGACAGAGGTCGAAGGTCAGGGGCAGTTTGGTTCTCTATGTGCAGACTTTCCCACAGGGGGGGCATTCGAGAGGAGTGTAGCACGGGATTATCTTTGCATTGTAAGTAAAAGGTGAAATACAGTGTGTTCAGAAAGCAGAGGTGCTTAATTGCCAGTGAACGCCCCAGTGAAGTGTGTTTGTGCATGAGTGCTGGCTGAGACAAACGCAGGCATCCGCCTTGACTCCTACTCTACTGTGAAGAGGGAAAACCCGTCGACTCATTACTGCAGCCGCTCTCGCCTGACCTGGATACACATCCAACTGCGGCCCCACATCTCTCACAGCAACACAATCTGGATATAAATATACTGAAAAGCCCACAACAGCAAACAAACATTCTGCAGGCAAAATGTCGATTATTTAAAGTTGATGACCACATGTGTATTTCCTCTGCCTCACACTGAACACTAACCCTCAGGACAACCCGGTAATCGATGATCAAACTTCATCAATAGGCCCACTAAATCCCAGCGGGACTATTGATCACTTGTGTCTTGTTTTAATTATGTGTGTACGAGAAGAGTTGGGGGGGGGCCTTCCCTATCAGTTACTATACAGTATGTGTGTGTGTGTGTTTGACCCACTGCCCCCTGACAGCAAACCGCCATGTTCTGTTGCGGATCAGAGGTCAGTTTGACCCCAAGATAAATGACTTCCTGTGATGGGAATGTTGGCCTCTCGACCTGTTGGGTGTGTCTGTTGATGTGGGCATTTATCTTTGACTGACTAGCCTGTATTACATTCTCATTAATAATCATTAATATGAAATGTGCGTATAAACGGAAATGCATCGAGATAATCGGTTAATATCATTTCACTAAATATAATGTAGCTTTCCCCAGTTCACCGCAATCAAGTCAACAATAACTCGTTAATAGTGAGAACCGAAGTTCTATTTGTAGAGTTGTTTACTAGAACGAACGCCCACTTATGGGAAACACACAGCAGAGGAAGCCTGCTGGATTTATCTATTTATTTATTTGTCTGTTTATGTTTCTCAGCACTAATAGACCTGATTTGCAAGTTGGATGGAGTACTACAGCATATTCTAATACACACACACGCCAAATAAAAGGAGGTTTGTTGAAGGGGTCGGTTCGTTTAATGTGCAGAAACATAAGTGAGATTGAGTTCAGTAAATTAAAAGATTTGCCAGAAGCTGATGAGCAGTGCGAGATCAGACACTGAAATTGCTGGAACTCCATCCTGCCGTGTTGAAGTCTCATCTTTATTGCCACATTCTCCGAAGAAATTATTAATTGATGTGTGAAAGATATTTGTCCTTTATTTGAACGTAGCCAGAGAAGCCCTGTTACACTGAACATCTGCTGATATATGCAGCGTATTGATTGCAGATTGAATCGTTGCTCCAAAGAAGAAGAACAGAAGCAGAAGAGACACCTGAACCTCGCTTCGCTGCGGTTGAGAGTTTCCACACGTCCTTCACTGGAAGTGTCTCTGTTGTTTTGCTGATGCACACAAACACACACACACATACATGCAATTACACAGACCTTATCCATACCGTCACACCTGCTGGAGACATTAGAGTGTGAAGCAGAAGGTTCACGCCCTGAAGCATCATGGAAATGGACTTGTTTGTGAGGCTCTACATGAAAGAGCAGCTCCAGAGAGCCGTGTGTGTGTTTGTCATCTCCCAGGTCATATCAGTTCATGTGCTCTTAATCAGGTATCTGTTTTGCTTTGTGCTTAAAACAGGATATGAAGCAAGTCCACTTCCTGTCTGCTGTTATCTGCTCTGATGGCAAACACGCCTCACACCATGTTGGTTCCCTTTTTGATTTCCCGTGAACGAATTGCTGTTGTTGCGCTCTGTGTGCGTGTGTGCGTGTGTGTGTGTGTGTGGCCTTTGATTTTCATGTCATTAGATGGTATGAATTTCAGCGAGCTGGATTCAGTCGACTTAACTTTCCTTCCACAAAAAGACAGTTTACAGTCTCCGGGACTACAAAGGTTTCTCCAGTTCCTCGGTTCCTCTTTCTTTGAAGACAATGCTTTACTTTGATGTCGCCCGAACTTTGCTGCAACATGATGCCTGCTTTAATATCCGTGGCGAAGACCGGAAAATGAACACTTTCATTCTGAAAGTGGGAATGTAGAGTTAACATCCAGAGTGAGAACTTTTTTCATGTAGTTGAAAGACTTTCACTCCTTTGAACGAACTGATAAAAGAAAATGACAGTAAAGTTTTTGGGTGATTTTTAGGCCATTCCTTCATGGGCACTTACATTCCCTTTTTTCAATGACTTTTAAACGATGTCAGGTTATGTTCCTCCTAATGGATATTAGCACGTGTTCCCATTGTTTGACTGTTCTTCAAAAGTTAATCTTATGACAACAACCTTTAATATCTCGGTTTTGTCTTCAGTCGTACAACCAGGTTTCCTTCCTGGGTCCAAAGACTTTGAAGTAGCATCTATTGCTTTCCAACACAAGGAGACACGGAGATCTTTTTATCTTGGAAAAAAAAGTAAGAAAATCCAGGCACTCGACTTCTGAGTGAAAAAAGATAAAATGCCTTTTTTTATTTTTCCTCTGAATGTGATGCTTTGACGCAGGTTGCCTGCACGGTGCAGTTAAACCAGAAAGCTACACCTTATTTTTACGGACTGCACATCAAATACGTGCTAACTAGCTCCTAGCCGCACTACAATAAACCCTAGAAATAAGATTTTTTCTTAAGCGTCTCACATGGAGGCTTCGACACCTACAGGTGCAGCAACCAAAAGATAAAAAGATTTGTATCCAATCTAACTGTCTGCATGGGGGCTGGCAGACATGGTGGCCTGCTGTTCCAGTGTGGAAGAATAAGGCAAAACTCATATACTGATAAAGGGAAGGGAGTAAATTGCCTATTTCAAGCATATTTACCTGCATTTAAAAAACTGCACATAAGCTCTAACACCTGCAGCTCTTTTAGCTTCAGTGAAAACTCAAATTAAATGTGTTTGTAGGCTCAGAGAAATGTTGCACTCACGATGTCCCGAGTTGACCTGCCGCGTAAAGTAAAGCATTTCTCAAGTTGAATTAAACTTCCTTTTTTCGATTTGTGCAGCAAATGTACAGTCAACAGGTTAAACTTCATATCAAGGTTCATATCATGTCGGTCCTCTGTGTGCAGTGCTGCTGTTGCCTGATGTAAAGGCAAGCAGGAGCTGTCAGTCTGTAACTGAAGACGGGTTTAAACAGAGGGCAGCGTTGCTCTGCCTGCTGGGGGGCCTTTCATGACGTTTGACCCCGTTACCTTTCCATGCTCTGATAAAAAAAAAGAACCTTAGTGAGAGAGATTTGTCAAGATCTAAACACACGATGCACAAAAACACGTCCAACTCCAAAAGAGACCGAGAAAACATTTCCAGCTGAAACTTTTCCTACTGTTGCATCATCACGAGGTTAATTGGTAGGGACATCATATGCATATTTGATTATTCCACCGAGAGGCTCAAGTACATTATCTAATCTCGAGTTCCCCTCTAATTCGATTTAAACTCCGCTGGCTGGCGTTTGCCTGTCCTGAAAGCACAGCGGTGAGCTGATACGAGAATTTAGAGGTGGAACTTGGCAGAGCAGAATAGAACGGCTGTGATAAGAAATCAGGACTCGTTAGGAAGTCATTCAAGTTGTTAGACATGGGGAAATATTTTTCAAGGGCGCTTGCAGTCTCTTGTGTTTTGGTACTTTTTGGCAGTGTAGCTGCTGTGGGCACAATAAATGTACTGATCGCAGACTGTTTAACTGCGCAGTAAATATAAAGTCAATATTTAGCACAACAGACTCAGTATAGGTCTCAATGGGAATATTAAAGCGGCACTGGGGGAATATTATTTGTTAAAGGGAAGGAAAGTAAGGACATGAAACTATAAATATCCGGCTCACTAAGGCTCCTTAAGAAAAATCTCAAAATATTAATGCTATTTTTTCGCCCGGATGATTCCTCAGGGATCTGCTGGCAAGATGTTTAAATCTTACAGAAAAGTACAACACTGATGTTTCATCGTCAAATAAAGTTGTTCCATAATAACAGGTGAGTGAAATGTACTTCCAAAACAAAACACAATATTCGATATTTATGTGTTCATAGTTACTATATAAAGAAGTTCACTCTGAGGTCGCTGTGTGCTAACAGTGCAGCTAACGTTAGCTGTGTAGCAGCTAGCGGCTACAATTAGCACAATCAGGGATCAAATTGTTAACATAATGGCGCAGTATTAACTTTTACGTATTTCTTTATTTAAAAATAAAAAAGAGGAACATAACCAGGGCTACGGAGATGTGTGACATGGCTATAGGCCCCCTAATGCTGGTGTAGCGCTATGCCTGCTAGAAAGAAATCAAGCTAACATTACTAGCTTGTGGGTTAATTTGTTTTGGTGCTAACAACTCAGTTTTTTCTCGTGTGAACTTCTATGAAATGCTAAGGAGAGTCACATACTCTTCTTCATGTGTCATAAATATATTTTTGTCAGATTTTTATTTGTTTTATGTCAAACTTTGCCACCTGAAAATGAACATTCCGAAATCACTGGTACAGCTCCCTACAAGCTACACACCGGTTTCACTCCAGACACGTATGTAACACCTCACCCTGCGACACCGGAAGGTGTTTGGGAGTGTAGAAAGAAAACACACCACCAACAAGGTTTACACATTCCCTCACAAAGCAGCCATGCATGTTTGTTTGTGCAGGTTTTTATGAACGGACGGACGGACAGCAGTATGACTGCTGTGTTTGTGTGTTAATACGGTGCTTGTGTGGGACGTGTTTGGATTGTGTCTTTTTATGTGCTGCTTATATAAAAGCCTCTTTTTAAAGCAGGTTTTAATGGATTGGTATTACAGATTGGTTGTTTGAAAGTTATGACGCCGGTGTGTGTATGTGTGCATGGTTGTTTATTATGTTAACACCTGTCGGACATAGAAAGCAAAGCTGTTCAGAAAACAGTCGGGAGTTTTTTAGGATTAATGATGAATTAACTATTGATGAAGATTAGTTGGCTGTTCTGATGCAGCCACCTTCGTCTCTTGTTTTCTTGCAGACCAACAGAGTCATTAGATCATTGAATTTCAAGGTTCCTTCTGGTGTACGTGGACGTGCACACACCCGTTTCAAGTTTGACTTTCAACTCCTCTCATGTGCATTTCTTAATTTCCCTCAGTAGCACATGTGTCAGACAGAAGTAACCAGTGGAAAACACAAGCAGCACCTGAGGCCTGCAGACATCCTGCTGAGCCTCCCAGAAGAGACGAAGGCTCACAGCCTTGAATGACCTCCAACAATGTCAATCCCCCCGTCCCTCCCATGAATCGTGGTTGTACAGAGATTAGTTGGTTCTTTCTGATGATTTTTTTCAAACGTGGCTGTGGATCACTCACTTCCACTGATTTGATTAATACCATTTTCTGATCAAGTCTTCCAAGTCTTTATTTATACTGACATCAATATTTTTCTATTATTTTGTAGTAGGATGACAATAAATTATTAACAGAAGTCTGTTAAAAAAGCCCTTGTGTGAGGCGAGATGAAGACAGCTGGAGGTGTACAGGATTGAGTTGCTTTAGCATCGACATTTAGCTCCCTCCCTTACGAGAAATTCTCACACAAGCAATCAATTGATGACGGAGGTTAACATATGACACACATAACGTAAGACATTAGACAATCAATATGTTTGTGCACCAGTGATTTGATTTGATACATAACAATTGGATTGTAATAATGACATAATGACATGAGTCATGTCTTTCGACCTTACTGGAACCGCTAGTCTTACTAGCATCATCGATAAGCCTAGTTCCTATTGATTGTTTTTGAAATAGAAATGTGTATGAACTCTGGTTACAGTTGTGGGTGATTGTGGTGAAATAGGCTTTTCTATTTGTTAGTTAAACCTTGGTTGACATTGGGTGGGAACAGGTATTAAGTGCACTCTGTCTGGTCTGTATTCCTGCCATCATCACATTCTGGCTTGCTGCAGTCTTGCTCTCTCCTCCTCTGTCAGTTTGCTCTTTTTAACAACCCATCGTACTGGTTCAATGGGTCACCGATGAAAGGGGTCAGCAGAGCGGTGCGATCGATGCGAGCACATACGAACACACGTGCAGAGATCAGCTGACCCAATAGAAACAAGCTTGTGCTGTGTTTCTGTCTGCAGGCTTCTACCCTCTGACCCACATGTGTGACGCACTGTATGTGTATCATCGTACTTATGTTTGTTGTGTAGTATTGATGTCAAATACGCTTTGCAGTTTCTGCAGGATTTGTTTGGACCCGGTTTTATCGCACCATCGAAGTCCACAAGAGTGAAATGTTCTGCATCCATTGCTGCAGCAGACTTGTTCTATTGATCGATGCCCGCTGTTCAATACCACTTTTATTGCAGGTTTGGTTGTGTGTTTGTGTGCATTTGCACACACCCTCTGCATAATGCCACTGACCTTGATCACTGTGCTGATGTCTGTGAAGCACAGAACATTGTACTGCCTCTCAAAAGGGAAAACACACACAAGAAACACAAGAGTTCATCAACGAAATAGAGAATAGAAGTCAAGTTAAAATGATTATGTGTTTTGCTTTTGATACAGATGTTATCCAATGCAGATGCAGATGTTTTCTTTCACTTGTTTTGAAAACATGCATACGCCACTTGTTTCCTTGGTTTGAATGATTTTCTGTATTTTAAAGCATTTTTTAAATTATTCATTGAAGCTAAATAAGTAGTCTATTTTGTGAATGTGATACAGTAACAGATACTGTGAGTCATAGATTTGCATTTTAAGATTCTGCTCTCCATGTCCCCCCTGAGGGTTCGTCTCCGCTAAAAAAAGGTAATAAAGCCGTTTCTAGAAGTTACTTGATTCAGCTTCTCAGCCCGAAGCTGCTCAGACTGGAATTCAACTAATTAGTACTTCTCTCTGACGCAGTCGGGGGAGTTCATGTGAAAAAGAGAGGTCATATAATTATAGCCCTGGGAAGCCCATGCGCGTATGTGTGTACGTCGTGTGTGTATATGTGCCTAGCTGGGTAACCTTATGAGAATCGGCTTTGAGAGGTTTCTGCTTACTAAGCCTTTTGCGAGTACAGGAAGTGACCTCGCTCAATTTCTTTATTTGCCAACAGAGGTTAATCTCTTCTGGCATTTGCCCCAAATAATGATGTAAACCTCTCACCTGCAGGATCCCAAGAAATTTAAATCTTTAGTGTGAACACATAGAATGCATGATGTGAGCAATCTGCTGGCTCTGATTGAAAAGGTTCCAAACTAATTGACCCATCAATTAAACAGTCTCTTTAGAGCGCCAATCTTTGTTACACACTATGTAAACATAGATGAAATAAATATGTTTAAAAAGTCTCTGTGGTGTTGGCCGATGCTGAGAAGCACTCAAAGATTAACTCTGATGTATTTTCTGTTTCTCTGCAGCATGTGGAAGGGCCTGAATGTCAACTGCACAGACAGCTCGGGATACACACCTTTACACCACGCTTCACTCAATGGACACAGGTAAGATCAGTTCATTTCACTGCAGGATACAACAGGATGTGTGTCTGTGTGTCTTTCTATTAACCCACAACTTTAAATGACAGTTTGAGCGTCACCACTGTTGCCATCTTTCCTCCTCTCCTCCATTACTCCTTCTTGTTGCAAGTTCCCAGCAGCACACATGAGTATGATGTCATCGCGCTGTCAGAAAACCGTGCTGACGATGATAAAAGGAATTGTTGAGCTCAGAGGAAACACGATTCCGAACCTGTTCTCCGCTCGCACTGGTTCTTGACTCCCATCCCTTAGCTTTACTGGTGGAAATAAATTGCCTGGTCATGCATTTCTGAGTGAATCCAATGAGTCTTAAGATTTCATTAGATCACGGCTCACAGAATTTAAACGCCATGAAATTAATTACAGCCACCAAAGTTGAATTTGATCGTGTTATAATAGTCCTGGTTCGTTCCGGGCTCATGTCACATTATTGGAATTCTCCGGCAAAAAAAAAAACAGTGACTTCTAATAGTTCAAATTAAAAAAAGCTGCACACAAAATACTTCTGCAATATGTGCATGCTGAGTGTGTCTGCACTTACATGGTTCTTTCTTCACCTGGGCCTGCTGAGAAATCCGTTACACAGTGTGGATTAGCTGCAAGCCTGACTGCTATCCCATTTTGCCGGAACTGAAGGATTAGCACTGTGTTTTGGGGGCAATTATGTGGATTTCCTCCTTCAGATCAACTGGAGAGGAGGGAGGGAGAGAAAAATGCGGTCTCAGAATGAAAATTAGGCTGCCAACAAAAAGGCCTGTAGAGAAGTGATTTAATGTTTAGGTGCAAAAGTAAAACGAGAACTGTCAATTAAACTTGGTAGCAGGCAGCTTCTTATTCAGAGGTCTTTTTTTATTCAGACTGGGTTTGGATTACTTCTGAGATCATGAAGTTTTTTTTTAATTGGTTGAATAAATCCCCAATAACTTAGAATATTCTCATATTTCACCCTCGAGATCGTCCCAGTGTGATTCTGCTGCCATTTAAACCCGAGGGACTTATTCAAAATGATATGATGAATCAGTGGAATTAACAGAGCAGTTCATTAAGTATCTCCGTGCTGCCCTCACCCCTGCTCCTACTGAGGCTCAGCCCTTCTTCTCTCCCTTGTTTCCCGCCTGACATTTCCGATGCAAATGAAGCCCTTCACCTTTCCCCCTCAGAGACAGGTGACTCCAGCTGGAGACTTCCTGCTATGAAACATCATCACTGATGTCCAGAACAAACTGTGATATTTCACTTTACCTAATACAGAGACAGCTTTTAATTCTCGGTCCTTTACAGTCCGAACTCCTGCTTCCATTGCCTCTCAGCATGGATGGTGTAACTATCAACCCCCTGTAGCTTTGCCTAAAATACTTAAGCGTCAGTCCGACTTCTTGTAGACGCCCTCTTATTAAGGGGTCACCTAGCCATTCTGCCAGATGTCAATACTAAAAACAAGAGTTTCTGTTTCCGTTTTCACAAAGGTCCCTTTTCAATGATTTAAAACAGCTATTGTGAGAGGAAGCACGAACAACTTATTCAACAAGTTAAAATGTTCAAGGTCAGAACGAGCAAGAGAACGGAACAAGCACTTTCAATATGAAGCTTGAATAAGTAAAGCAGGAGACAAATAAGCAGGTAGATTGTATAACAGGGTTGCAGGTTTATAGACGTCTGATCTCCAAGTCTAAAAGTTCATGTGACTGTATTTCATGATATTGATTTCAGCTCTGCCGCCCCCTCCCTGCTCCTCCTTCCATCTGTCGATCTGTTGATCTCCATACGTATCTGTCTTGTTTTCTCTCTCTCTCCGGGACTCAGGGACGTTGTTCTGAAGCTGCTCCAGTTCGATGCGTCCACAAATGTGGCTGATAGCAAAGGTTGCTTCCCGCTGCACCTGGCGGCCTGGCGGGGAGACGTGGACATTGTCCGCATCCTCATCCACCACAGACCCTCTCACGGCCGGGTCAACCAACAGGTAAGTCCCATCATCATCTTCCACTTTCCTTACTATAACTTCTGGATCTGCAGTCTGACACACACTCACATGCTCGAGGATGCAATCTCTATTCTGAAACGATCGAGCTTGGGGCCAGTTCTCACACACTTCACTCGTCTTGACGTGCTAATAAGCTAACTGCTGCATGCATACCATTCTGTCTCTGGCCCGACTTCTGACCTCCTGCTGCAGGCGGCAGGTGAATTCTCTGTATGAAATAGATGGTTTGCTCCGATGCCACTTTCCCCCAAACCAGCGCCGCCACAAGTCTACTTGTTATGGCTCCTGTCCAAATGATCAGATTCTTTACGGTTGCCAGGGATCTCTCTCTGACAGCGGGGCGAGCATCTCAGCACTGGGAGCGCTCAGCGTGCCACTGCTGTCATTCCTCATCAGCAGAAATGACCCTCCTCTCTCCTCCCTCTCTCTTGTTCTGTCTATCGCCGCTTGCAGCATATTGATGATACCACGGTTTGCTGAGTAGCGTAGTGCACACAGGAGCTGGTGTTTAATCTGACGTGTTGGCCGATGTTGATTGTTTAAAATATTTAGTTCCTTCCTAGAGCTGATGGCAGTGTAGTAATGAACCCTCCAGGTTATTGGAGCGTTATTAACCCTGCCTCATTTTCTTGTGTCACAATTAGCCCTCTGAGGGTTGTTAGAGCCTAATTGTTTGCTGTGATAGATGGCATCCCTTCCTCCTTAAATGAAGAGGTTCGTCAGCAAGTGAACTCAGGCGATTTTCCATTTCTTTTTACACCCGTCAGTGATTACTCGGGGCAGCGCGGAGAGGAAGATACTGATCGAGAACCAAGAATCACTCCGAGCAATCCGCAGGGAAAGTGCTTTTCTTAAAGGAATCGTTTGGAAGTGCGAGAACGGGTTAGCTCCTCCTCTAAGTATAGGAAGTCAATATATCAGTACGTAGCTACCAATCTGTCTCCAGTGCTCTTAGGCGGTAGTGAGTCACCAACAGCACGAGGGAGAAGCTGTGCAGACCTTTACAGTTAAAGGAGTGTAAAGCTCTGAGCGCACGCAACAAGCAGACAACAGATTCACATTGTCATGATGGAAATCAGCAAAGTTCCTCTTTCAGTGAGGACCAACCTGTGAGCCGGACTCACCTAAAGTGGAAGTGGAAATAAAAGCCTTTCCTCTGTCCACTTACACAGAAACCCTTTGTGTAAGCCTCATCATCTAATCACACTCATCCACTACTTTCTTTCATCTGTTTGCCAGATATCTCACTCTGTATATCTAGAAGATGGAGACGGCTGTTCTTATTTACCCTGCCGTCAACAGTCTCCATCTGTACAGTAAATATTGGTGTGTACTGTAACAGAAAGCCGGGCTATACTAGTAAGCGCCTGCTTTCTGTAACACTATTGCACACAGACAAAGCAGCACATCGAGCCTCTGCATCCTGCAGCGCTCCTCCTTGACACTCTTAAAGGTGCAGGATATATTTTTCCTTGAATGCCATCGAGGCTGTGATTTATGTGGCAGAGCAATTTGATTTGTACAGTACCAATTTTGTACCTCTCTCTATTAGTACTGGATTCTGCTTTACTGTGCAGTTGTTTTATGCGTCGCCTTGGTCTCGGTGGCGGGTACAGTTGTTCTCAGGTTGCAGCCATAAATCTGAGAGCCAGATTTATTCAGTGTTTGTGTGTTTACGAGGCCTCGTCTCCATATTTTCCCCGCTGTCTTGCCTGTCTGCAGCGGAGAGCAGGGCCTGCATGCGTTAGTCAGGGTGATATACTGAGTCCCACACAAGTACAAGCGCACACCCATCATCGAGACGTATAGCAGCGAGCCATTGGCGATGCATTACCCCATTCTCAATGATATTACTCCGCCCACGCACACCATTACTCGTGTCAAAGGTCGACTGTGTGCTTATACATCCGTTTTATCGGATGACTCTGGAGGGGGACACCCTTTGTCTTCATATCTGCTCTACTGTTGCATTGGAGAGAAATCACAAGGTGAAAAAACACATTTATGCAAGTGTAGAATGGAATGAAATAGTTGGCTGTACAGACTGTACAAGCTCCTGAGAGAATAGATAAAAGAAACTGGATTGATGGAAAGAGAGGTAAGGAAAGTGTTCAGGTGTGCCGGTTCCTCGCTGCAGCCAGTGGAGGATTATTGGAGGTTACTGGATGTTATTAGTTGTTGGTAAACCAGCTCCAGCCCACTGTTTATTGTCTAATTGGTCCCAGTAGTTCCCGTCCGCAGCTGTTTCTGTTTATCATGGGCGTGTGTGTATAAGAGAGGTTGAGTCTGTGTGGCTGCGCAAGATGATTACACACACTGTGTTTGCATGTTTATGTGTGCGTTTTCTAAGTGTCAGTGGGACAGTGATGGATCGTGAAGCTTGTTTACTCAAGGCTTTCACTGCGCTCGCAGGGCCGGACGCAGGACTGAGGAGCTGTCCTCTCTCTTCTGATCTTCCTTCCTCCCCCCCATCGGATTGACTCATGAACTAATGCATTACTTAACAGATCTTCACCTCGAGGGTGACCGTTTTAAAGTATCTGTGGTTTCGTTTGGTAACTTCGACAGTCCAAATGGTAAATGTGTGCAAGGAGCGTTCCGGTTTTTACATATTTAACAAATTCAGTAATTTCACCTTGGATGAAGGGTTGCCCCTTGCCCTCCCTTCGTCGACAGCTGCTGACAGATCATTACAGGGTCCCACAGCGCCCATTAACTGAGTTTAACTGAATTAAGTGGAAATGATGAGGGAGGTGGGAGTCACTGAGCATCCCCAAGATAGATAGCCCCACAGGACAAGCAGAACAACCTTTCTTCCATCAGTAGACCTGACCCTGGCGGGTTCCTTTTCACTGAATAGGGTGCTGAGATAACTGCCTTTTAAGTCCCTTTTATACACTTTGATTTTCTTCCTTTTTGTCTTCATTGGGTTATATCAGTACAAAAAAATAAGATGGACAAATGGTGGCACATCCCTTCATGTGGTTGTCTCCTCTAACAGAAGTGTCCTTCCAGGAGATTGTTAATCCTGACAAGGACTGTCTGGAAAAGTCTCCTTGGTGCTGCGTTCAATGATGTGATAACAAGCTCTACCACACATGGGATAATGTACTCTGGTTGATAATCAATAAGTGACAATAAGGACCAAAAAAAATCATTTTTGCTGCTTGAACATGCAGCTGAATAAAAACAATTAAAGCTAACAAAAAATGTGCAGGAATGTCCTGAGACAAAGGCAGCGAAGGCTGCGGAGAACGTTAATGGTTACAATTGTTACTAAACGAGTATGTAATTAAAATGGATCAAATGTTTTAGGAGGACACCTACTGTACTTTTATGACTGGGTTCATTGTTGTAGTATGCTGGGAGATGGCTCGTGTTTTTAACAGCTGCCGTCGCTACGAGCAACCGGTCGCTTGAAAGTGAGCAGTTAATGAGGTCACTTGTTGGGAGAAGTTACGCTTTTGAGGGCTGATTTGCAGCATGTGTCCTTTTTACAAAGACATATTCTTTGCCTCACAAATAACGTCAGTTAATTTTCCTCGATCAGTCGCAGGTTTAGTTATTTCAGTCATTCACTGGTTGCAGCTGCACACATGTGACAATAAGCTCCTTTTTCTCGTCAGACATGACAGATATAAGTCACACTGTATGTGATTTTGTTCATTAGAATTGATCGATCAGACAATAAAAGCATGCAGATTATCATCTGAGGCTCCGGCAAATTACATTTTTTTAAGTATTAATAGATTGAGGAAATCACAAGTCAAGCAGATAGCACATTTATTTTTATATTCCAGTGACATGAATGAAACCCAGTGGCTTCCCGAAAGCAAGGAGACACTTCAATTATAATTTGCACTGTAACAAGCAGTAATGGTCTGGATTCTGGGCCAAGGCATACGCAGAAGATGCTATCATGCATTTAAGTAATTTATGGTTTGCAGTATTGCTGCAGCGAGATAGTTACAAATTAGAGTTTCCGCGGACCCGCACACAACGCAAGTGCTTTTTTGGTAGCCTGTACTAGTCAATTTAGGGTGGTTAGGTGTGTGTGTGTTGTTGACTGACTAGGTCAAGTATGTGCCCTTGTGTGCAGGAATGTTTCCCCCCCAACAGGAGGACGGAGGATTATACCATTCTTTTGTCGCTCCCTCCCTTCTTGTCCTTTTCCAGATCCCCTCTGTTCTCCCAAAGCAACATGATCAGCGGGATAAAGGTGCAATGGGAGACTTAATCAGAGAGATTAGAAGGATAATGATTGTTGGTGTGGACACATGTGACTATATTTGGGTGCATGCCTGACATACTTCCTGCAGGCCTTTCTCCAGGTGCAGCGACGCCTTCTTCCAGCTTCCAGGCTGTGTGGACGGGGGCAAAGGCGAAAGGTGAAGAGGTCGCTCGCCTGTTGCGTGTTTCCACAGACGTCTTCCTGTGTTTCTGCTAGTGCGTGTTCATCTTACAGTTGTGCTAGACCTTAGCCCCATCACGAAGCACACGCTGGTACAGACCTTGAAATGAAACCACATGTTTCCAGACGGCCCGACATGTGAACATGGCCTCTCTGAGAACACATGCTACTGTGAGAAACAACCCTGGGAAAGTCCTTTCTCAAACATCATCCACCAGCAAAACACAGCAAGTCACACTGAGCCGCAGGAGGTTTACGGGTGAGGAATGAGGTTATTGTGTCATTTGTTTACCCAGCCGGACGCTCTGTCTGATTGTATTTGTGTCAGTTTTACATTCAGATACAGGGTGGTCAAACAGAATACAGTCTTTGGTTAATGCGATTACTAGGTTGACCTCTGGTTTGCCAGTTAAAGGGCTCTTCCGCAGCTCGTCTTTATGTTCTGTCTTCCGTTACATGTAAGACAGAATATAAAGAAAAGCTTTAATTTAGATTATGCTGCCTCGTTTACCTCACAATGAGATTCCTCTTTGGCTTGTCAACCCTCCAGGGAGGTCAGACTGTACTCTATAGCTGGAGCTGCGGAGCTGTCAGGGATTTATTTTCTTGCTCAAGGGCACTTCAGTAGCTGGCATCCCATGCGAGACGAGACCCAGGTTGTTCAGGCCGGCGCACTGAGCAGGATAATAAACCAACAGCCTGAAGGGTCCGAATGTTTCTTCAGTCTGACGTGGGAATAAAAAATCTCTGCTGTAATAAACACTTGTTTTATTCATAAGTGGAACATTCACGCTTTTCAAAATAAATACATCATTAACTCATAGATATACAAAATCCTATAGTCACAACATGATATAGTCGCATCAATAAATCACATCTCAAAAAGTATATATACACGCAGTATATGAGGCTGAGTATATAATAAATTACATATATAGATTTTTTCTGCGCCCAAGAATCCACGTTTCTTCTTGGACTCAACATTTGTCGGCAGTGTGAGAGATCAATCTGCAGTTAAATGTGCTGCTTTTCTCTCCGGCTCCTTCCTCCTTCCTGCTTCTCTCATCTTCTTCTTCTTTATCTTTCAGCTCTCTAGTGTATTAACTCCTCTCGGCCCCGGGTGCTTCATTCACGTTCCGTGTTCACACTCTTAATAACTGCTCCTTTTTTCTTCTCCACCTCTTCCTCGCGGCTTTTTATTCCTTCTGTTTTTTTTTTTGTTTTTTTTTTTACCACCACATATTTTTCCTTTTTCATAATTTGTCTTTTTCAATGCTGAAGAAGCTTGTCATCTCTCTCCTTCTATTTTTCTTTCCACTTTTTCTTTTCTTTAATATGTATTTTACATTGCAGCCTGAAAGGTTTGAAACTCATTTCCCTTTGCAAAGTGAACCGTCCGCCCCCTCGGCTGATAGAAATGTGTTCATGTATTATATAAAAACTTAAAACAGCAGATCAAATCATTTGATGTGGTGTTTTCCTGCAGTACGAATGTTAAAAGAGAGATTCATCCACATCAATAATGGAACACAAGGGCGAAAAAGGAAAAGTTTCACCTTGTGCGTCTCATCTTTTCTCCCTCTCAGTTTATTTACTGAGTCCTCCCCAGGCAGCGGCTTGAGCTGCCGGGATTAAACGTAGACAAAGCTCATCCTGCCTATCAGTCAATCGGCACTAACACGGTGTATGTTCAAACAAATAGCTCTGCGCCTCCCCTGCTCCGGTTTCATTTCAGTCTCGATAAGGTTTGCTCGGATGGAGCTGCTTGTTTGCTGATTGTGGCAGCCATGGTGTTTATTGTGCACAGGTATATTTACTGTAATACTACAAGTATGAAAGTACAGTTTGTGCATGTCCCTCAGGTAATAGAGGTATTAAAGTGGAAGCCGTTATACTTATAATAGAACTATGGAGCTGTTTTTGTAAAGAGAACCAAGTCAACACTGGATACTCGTAGTGCAGATGATATATTCAACAATATTAAGTATGTTTTATGTTTTTTCTAGTTGTGTCATTATATGATCCAAAATGTACCCAACAGAAATACATAATTTTATTCAAAGTAATGGTGCATTGAGTTTGCTCACCTGCAAAAAAAGTGCACGCCGTGTGTGACACAGTGAACTAGAAAAGGTCAGTCCACCTTAAGTGACCCTGGGCCGAAGATGTCGCTACCACCAGAGCTAACAGCCTCCACTTTAAACAACAAGTGGCAGGCAAATCACTCCACATGGCGTAGTATTTATTCACCAACAACTAGCTACCTACCTAAATCAAACAACATCTCATGTTATTGTGATTGAGAGCGATCCAGCAGCAGAAATTACAAACTGTGCCTTTAACTGTGGGTCAGTGGCATGCAGCTGAATGAACACAATGACATCCACTTGTATAGGCATGTCAATAATGTTCTGCAATGCCTGTTGATGTGGCATTAGTAGATGGCTGTTGCT
Source organism: Macroramphosus scolopax (assembly GCA_901007825.1). Taxonomy (NCBI): domain Eukaryota; kingdom Metazoa; phylum Chordata; class Actinopteri; order Syngnathiformes; family Centriscidae; genus Macroramphosus; species Macroramphosus scolopax. The sequence continues at coordinate 51,943 of CAAKHC010003559.1, read as the reverse complement.
CAGAGCCCAATCAGCAACAATGCGCCGGGCGCTAGATGATATCGGGAAGCTGTCACAGGGAGCATAATGGAAATATATAGCCAACTCCTGAGAGCGGGGAGGGAGGATTTTCTCTCCGTCTCCTGTTCCCTCTCCACCTCCTCTGCTCTATCGCTCTCATCCTGTCACTCTGTGCCATTGTTCATCTCTTTGTCACTCTCTTTCTGTCAGGCAATTGGCTTTTTCCCTATCTTAAGCTGTGTGCGTGGGGCGCAGAGGATTGGACCGACAACGCTTTATCGTCTGTTTAAGGCTGCAGTGGCAGGCCGGTCAGCGACAGGCTTAACAATGGCTGCAATACTCATTTCGGTTGCTATCATATCCATGCTTGGGTTTTTTTTTAGTGTATATGAGCTCCGCTGCCCAGGCATACTATCTGTGCATGTAGTCTGGTAAAGTATCATCACCTTGTTGTTGAAGGATTCTTCTGTGATCCAAATATAAACAGCAGAACCGTCTTGACAGAAGATCCACTCATCCGCTGTTGAGCTCAGACAATCCTCCTGAGCAGATGGACAGTTTTCATTACTATAAAGGTGTTCTCATTTTCTCTGTTCATCCATGTTGGTTTACTGGAAGTACTTTTTCACACTTTTCATTTCATGCACGGCTGTGAATCAGGAGAGAAGGTTCCTGATTGGTTCTTGAGCAAAACTCTGAGACCTAAACTCCTTCGCCTTCAGTAAATGTGTTCACAGCTAGAAACCCTGTGTGAACGTGTTGTAAAGCCCTTTGAATGGTCAGTTTACTATAAAACAAAACAGTGCAGTCTCTTCTGGAGCTGTTGATAGCCTCTTACGATCCTCTTTAAAACTCAAAACACATGAATGAAACCCTCCATCGTTCTTTAATAGCCTCTCATTCACCCATTCACACTTGCAATTAAGGGTTCATTATCTTGCACCAATAACCTTCCATTACTAAACGGCTCGACCTCCACTCCACTCCCTGAGCTATTTAATTTAACAGTAAAAGCCTCACCAAGGTGTCAGAAGATAAATCTCATGTGTTGCAAGATGATTCATATAAAAAAAAAAAATCAGCTGAACGTCTTTGATTTATTCTTCGCCAATTTATCTGCTAAACGTGATTCCAATAAACCCATCTGAGCGGGAAGACGAGCAGCATCGAGGGGCTGCACGTTGACACACAGCATCAATAATGCATGTGGGAGTTAAGCTGTCAATAATGAAAACAACATACAAAATGTGTCCTCTTTTTCCAAGTGAGTCTTGTCACTCAGGTATTTTTCTGACTGCTGTGTGAAATCGCCCTTTTGGTTGTCCGACAGGGTTCAAGACATTGTCATGACGTAATATTTGTCGGCCGTCGGGGGGCCCCCCAACAGCCTGGGGCCCCAATCAGCTGCTTGCCTTGCCGCTTCACAAACTGCGCCTCTGCAGCCAGATGTTCATGGACACTGTGCATGAGGTCAACCATGCTACCGCTGTAAGATGCTGAATTATCTTCAATGCATGAGAATACTTATATAACCACAGTATTCAAATGGAGTCAGTCAGAAGATCACAAACAAAAACAAATCAGACTGATATATCTCATTTAAAAACCACTGATCGAGACAATACAGCAGTTTCTAGAGACTCACTGATATTCTGTGCATGATGAGTTTATTACCCTTTGATGAACAGAGTATTTACAGTAGACCCGATGATCCCCTTCCCTAATAATGTGGCAGAATACCCACACATTAACACGATTATACCAGTAACTGTGGTGAACATGTATAACATGAGTGTGAGATGATTGTGCGTACGCTGCTGTGGAGCCGCAATCAGACCTGGAAGCTTCCAATCTGAATGGAGGGGTGTGCAGTCCACAGGGGGAAACACACGCATCTGATTGGCTGAGGCCGGGAAGCACATTGTGGTGTATTCGCTGCGAGATCACGTGCGCGCCTGTGTGTGTGTGTGTGTGTGTGTGTCTTCATATACGGGGGCTCCTCCACTCTGTTATTCTTACATACCATATCTCTTCATGGTTCTCCCTCGCAGCTCGGAGGGGTAAATGAAAGCACGGAGAGGATGGAGAAGGAGAGGGAGGGTTTTCAGCTCAGGGGAGAACGAGAGTTTAAAGGAAGACGTGAGATGAGATATGAGCAGCGGCGTGCGGACATGCTGGTAGTTTGAGAGGTGGATTTGAGGCGGCAAATGCTGTTGAGATTGTTAAATGAATCCTCACCGTTTATTTTGAACACAGTTGTTGCATATTCCCACTCCTTGGTTTTGCTTATAAAATCCTCTCTCCTGCCCTCTCCTGTTCTCTCTGCTTCCTTGTTTGAAAAGTTACATCATGTCGGGTTAAATGTCAGCCAGCAGGCAGATTTCGCTCACAGAAAAACTTTCCTTTCTCCCCCGTTGACAATATCCAAAGAAGGGAGGGTGTTCACACTCTTGCGTAAGTGTGTATCACATGTCTATAATATACGACAGATAATCCCCATTCGACCCTCTGAGAACGTACACAGATTTAATTCCTGTAGGCTCCTCTTTTTTTTCTTTTTTTCTCCCCCTGCGTTGTTATCCTTCACGTCTCCTTCACACGTGTCCCTCTGCACGGTCTCCCAGTCATCACGGGTCTACTACTACCCAGGGACCACCAACCATGCTGAAGCCCCATCGGAGTTCAAGATAACCTTTAAGACATAAATTCTTCCCTCTGAGACATTTTGTATATCTGCTCCGGAGGTCTGGGTGACTTTGATGAAGACGTTCTGGCGTGTTGTTGCAATATATTTCACACGACCTGACAGTTTTATAACTAGTTATTAGTATTTATAGTTTTTATTCTAATAGTAAAGCTACACTAGCTCTCGTCAGGGCACCGTGATCTTCTTTACTTTTAAGCCTGAAGATGTGTTGAATGAATGAGCATGAAAACTATAACCAAGACAGAAGTAGTGATGTCATCAGGCATTTTCAAATGCCCTGATGTTGCTTTATTGTATTGACTTTCTACAGACAGTATGGATTGATATACTGGCTGAAATGTGTGTGAGGCAGAAATGTCTGCTTTGCATCTCAAGTTTCTCCGTGTGTCAGTGTTCTGTTAAACGTACCACTTTTATCTTCTCTTCTCTTAAATGTCGATCCGTTCACCCACTTCAAAATCACCTTGTTATTTTCAAACCGTTGTCCTTCACCATTGTTTTTAATCCTTTGCTACCTCTCCCCTAATTACCCTCTCGTCTGTCTCCCTCCGATGTCATGTTTGTCCTTCTCTTCCTCTCCTCACCTTATCTCTCTTGTCGCCTCTTTACCATTCCTATTACTCCTGAATGGACCTTTCACTAATACGCTTTTCCTCCCTTCGTCTTCCACAGAACCACGAGAGGGAAACAGCGCTGCACTGTGCAGCTCAGTACGGACACTCTGAGGTGGTATCGGTGCTGCTTCAGGAGCTGACGGATCCCACCATGAGAAACAGCCGGCAGGAGACACCCCTGGACCTGGCAGCGCTGTACGGACGGCTGCAGGTCAGTCAAAATACCTTACATGTTTTGAATCCATCTGCTCCTTCCTGTGGACAACAAGGCCCGTATCAAAGTGTGAGGAACTGTTAAATACCCACGTCATATACGTTCCTCACTGCACAGGCAGATAAGTAGACTTTTGTAGAGCATGCAAAACTACAAGGTGCACACACTCACACCGAGAGGTGCACGCCACAAATACCTGCTGATGTTCCACCGCAATCACACATTCTCTCTGCTGAGGTAAGAAAGTAATTGCAGTCAAGCCATGCAGGTTTGTCTGAGTGTGAATGAATAATTTATGGCAGCATGGTATTTCTATCTCCCTCTCTGCATAATAATGAATGGTTATCCCTATGGTGGAAGCTACTGCTGCATGGAGATGTAACTAACTCAGGGCAAAAGTTTAGCATGTACACACATGCGGCACACACACACACAAACACACACACACACACACACACGAGGGAGGACTGCCTGTTGTTTGGCTGACGTGTAAAAGGCGGCTATGATCATACAAACAGGTTCAGCAATATAAAGGATGGATCACGTTGATTGGCAGGTCTTTTTATGAAAGGGTTTGCACTTGAGAACGAGTAATTAATCAGAGTTTGATGTGTGAAAAACCTAGTAGAAGCCTCCACATAGCACCAGCAGACGGAGGGATACAATGCTCCACACACCTGGCACGGCTAGTGAAGGCTGCAACGCTATGATTTCTGGGGTGTAGCTATCAGTCAATCATTGGCAGCTGTGGCTCAGGACGACAGCGTAGTAATCAGAAGATTTCCCATCCTGCTAAAGTGACCCTGAACTTCTTACCACGCCTTCACAATCAGTGTGTGCATGTGTTAGCAGGTGGGCATTCTGCACAGCAGCCTCCGCTGTGAGTTTATGAACGTTTATGTGAATGTGTTGGGCTGCGTTCCCCCGATCCAGATCGCTTCCGGGGTCGTACAGAAAGTTGAACAATGACCCAGTTTCCTCTAAGCTTTGTTTCTTCTTGTCTTCTCTGCACAGGTGGTGTGTATGTTGGCGAGCGCTCACCCTAACCTCATGACCAGCCACACTCGCCGACACACTCCGCTTCACCTGGCTGCGCGCAACGGACACCACAGCACTGTCCAGACCCTGCTCGAGGCCGGCATGGATGTCAACTGTGTGGTAAGGAAAATGACCTTGAGGCGGTTTCTGCCCTCGATTAGCATCCAAGAACTCAAAGTTTTACCTTTTCATTTGCCGTCCTGGTTTAGATCAGAGATTTAAAACATTTAACTGAATAGGATGTTGAATGATGTGTACATATTTATAAAAGCAGATGAATGTTTAATGAGCAGTCGGTAGATGCAAGTTCTTCTACAGAATCAAAGGGAGTGAGAGCAGGAGGTAACTGGGAGGATCTTTTTTGTCTTTTTATCTGAGTAGTAAATGTTTTAATATTTCTTCATGTCCCACCTCCTTTCATCTCCACGGTGAGTAAATGTTTCAGAGGCGGCTGTCTTGTGTTTGATTAAAGAGAATCCAATAGCTTGTCCTTGTTTGGTGTTTATAATCCAAAGGCAGGTGTAAATGCACAGCAGATTCTTCTCTTGGATGTGTGCAGCCTCTGTTCCTGTGTGTGTAAGCGGTGCATGGTGTGATGGTGGGAAGGGATGAATAATAGATTGGGAGACTGAGAGAACAGGAGGAGGAAGACGAGGAGGAGGAGGAGGAGGACAAGGACAGGGTGTTCCCTCAGAGTCACTTTCTCTCCTCCTCTTCAAACTCTTCTTTGGTCATGGGCACAGCCAAACAATTACAATCCATAGAGCTTTAATGCTGCTCACTTTCTGACAGGCTGTTTGACCTGTCCCAACCCTTTCTGGACTTTTTGTGAAGTCTTGTCAAAATGCAGCCATGCTTATCAATAAACAGACGGAAAACAAGGGGTGGACCGGGACGGGAACATCAGACTCGACACACCATAGGTCCACTTGAATATGCATACCTCCTGTACTATTCCCCCAAACCACTGGCCAGCTAAGTGCTGTGGACGAGCAGACCAGGGCGATGACTCCCTGGTGATCAGACGTGTCCGTGGAGTACACAGTCTCTATACTGTGTCTTTCCTGTGTAGGTTCCACATGATCTCACAATCCTAGATAAAATATACGTTAGTTGCATAGATGTGCCGGCACTTATCAAGAAGACTGACATCTTGTTAAGTAAGCAGTTCGGTCCTGCTGCAAGCACAAGATAGACGCACACCCCTGATCCCTTCTATATGCATATATTTATGTTACTGTATACATTTTCAACTGTACTCGACCTTTGCTGGCTCAATCTCTCTCTGTCACACGGTCACCCTGATGTCCCTCTCTGTCATCGTCACATCCTGAATCGGTGCTGCTGCTGCTGCCAAAAGTGCTTCTGCAGCCTCTGTCCCTGCAAATATACCTTTGAGCTTTGCAAAGCCGAGAGTTTGGAACTTTCACAACTTTTCTGCACCACCTGGGCGTTATTTGGATTCTGTTACTCTTTTATTTTTAACCCTCTTCAATCTCCTCTCACTCTGATGGCTTACACCGGCACGTCGGTTCACTTGTGCTGCTGCCAGATTTTGATCTGACTCGATGTTCATTTGGACTCAGCGTTCATGACATATGGCACAACAGATGCTTCTTTCTCACTTTCTGAGCAAAAGTGCAGTTTGTGTGCTGCATATGAAACATGTAAAGTGTCTGTTCACTACGGTGTGTTTATGTGTGCGTGTGTGTTTGTGTTTATGTGTGTGTGCACCTGTCACCTCTCAGAAGACGAAAACAACTTGACCTGATGGATATGGAAGTCGTTTTGGTGCTCTACCAGTGAGGAAATGCATGACTCAGTGGCATCACGCCAATCTTTTCTGCTTCATGTCCTTAACGTGGACTGATTGTGTGTGTGTGTGTGGTTGTGCGTGCGTGCGTGCACTTCACCTCTGGAAAGACGAAAACAACTTGACCTGATGGATATGGAAGTCGTTTTGCTGCTCTACAAAGAGAGCAAAGGCATGACTCAATGGCATCACGCCAATCTTTTCTGCCTCCTGTCCTTATTATGGACTGATTGTGTGTGTGTGTGTGTGTGTGTGTGTGTGTTCATGCATGCTCATATCTGAAGAGGAGGGCTGTGTTTCTCTACAGGGATTTGGCCTGAGGCTCCATGTGTCTAGTGAAGATGAACGCTACACGCTTCTGATTTGCTTCGTCTTCTCTCCGCTATAAACACTGCAGGAGATCTCCCTCCCCGTCTGTTAGTCCCCTCTTTGCATTTCTATACCAAGAGATGCCGAGCATCTACTTGTCTTCTTCGTCTTCTTCTCCCTATCGGCCGTTCATGGTCAGGTTCAAAACCTCACCATGCTCCCGTCACTCCTCCATCCGTACGGGTCGCCCCTCTACATCCAAATTCGCTCGTCCGGCTCTTCTCATCCTTGTCGTCACGACGGTGGAACTACCAAAGATATTTACTAAATGGCTGTTTGAGGGGGAAGAAGTTGTTTCAGGCGTTTGGACCAGGTTAGGGTAACGGGCAAGGGGACATGTTTTGGACGGGTCCCAACAAAGATTGTACCACTTTCTCAATCTGTGGGAGCATACGAGGGAGAGAGAGATAGTACAGGTCAGTAATTGGAGTCAAGCCGTATAGGTCTCTCTGAGTGTCAATGAATAATTTATAGAAGCAGCATAGTCACTCTCTCACTTTTCTCTCTGTGTCTTTCTATGTCGCTCTGCCTCCTTTCCCTCCTCTGACTGTCTCCATAATAATGAGTGGATGATGATAGGGAAATCCCCACGGAGGAACCTGCTGCTGGGTGGGCAGGTGGCCAACGCAGGGCAAAGGTTTAGTGTAAACACACACATAAACACATCAGACTGAGCAGCTGGGTCAAACTGGACGTCTCTCCTGGAAGAACTGAAACAGAAAGTCCTCTGCCTTTCAATGCCCGGAAACTGTTTGAGAGTGAGAATCGCCTTCCTCGTTTCCTCTTGACATCAATGCATAATCGCCATGGGAAGCGGGAGGGGACGTGGTATAGAGATGACCACAGGGGGGCGAGGTTCAGAGGGCAGGTGGGGTGTGTGTGAATGTGGAAAAGGGGGTGGATCATTTCCTGCGCTCCTTCCTGCCTCCACTTGCCTGTGGGTTACAAAATACCGATACGGCCATAACTGTGTATTAGAGTCAGTGAAGCCACAAATGTGACCAATCATCTGTCTTCTCCTGGGATTTAAAACCTCCAAAATTCTCCAAAGGAATCTGGACCTTTGACCTTTTTCTGGGGGCACAAGTTCGCTGCATCTGGCATATTTCCTCACTTCTCCATCAGACGCTGTTTTATGCTGATTACACGTTACCAGCAGAGGAAACAGAAAGGCTACAGTAAGTCGAGTATTCCCTGCAGAGGATGAGAGCGTTGATCTGGTGCAAAGGAGCGTTGAGTTGAATTTCCCTGCCAAGTATGAGCAGACCTGGCCGTCCTCCAAATAATTTGTCTTCATTAAGGCCGTTGGTTTGGTTCAGTCTTGGGTTTCATGCGTGTTGCAAGGAAGCCGACCGTGAAGGATGCGAGGTATTAAGCCCATGTATTGAACGTGCGTGAGAGTGTATCACAGCTACCTCTAGAGAAGAGTGTGGTTTCACGTCTCCGGTGTCCCTGATGGGTATTGTTGCTACCAGCAAGGTGTGCAGTGCAGTACGTTCAGTATGCAAGTGCGATACTGTCCATTAAAGCTTTACATGCTGGTATAAAATGTAAATGTTTGCACACTCAAATATCTCATGTCATTTGTTTTACTGAATGCTATATGATATGTATATATGTCTCCTGGAAGAATGCTGCATGTTGCTAATTGCTTTATCTTGTGGTTTCCTAAGATACATTTTATGGCTATTCTCCTAATTGAGGGCAAGCTGCATGCAGAATGTAAACCCCTGTGGAGCAATTTTACGACTACAAACGTATCACTGAACTCTAGCAGGCACTATTTTTGCGCTGCTTCATGGATATTCATATTCCATTTATTTGACCTGCTGTGCACGCGCAGTCCCAGTCCCCATTTTATTCCTACCATACAGACAGAAGTAAAAATGAGTGAAAGACACTAAATACTACAAAATAGATAATAAAAAAAAACATAAATATTAAAATATCATATGTCTTATTAGCAACTTATGCCAACAGAATATTTGATTTATAAAAGTTGTGCACCCTCTAAATCAAACCTGTGTGCTCGGTGATGAAACAGCAGGTTTGAGTAATGTGGCTCCTCGGCTGTTAATCTCCTCTCTCATCACTGTTAATCCAGGATGTGGCACTTTCCAGATCTCTCCCTTTGCTGGTTTCCATGTGTTGCATCATATCTGTAATATTGCCACCAGTCGCACCGGAGGCTGATACAGGCAAGCGTACGGGACATGTTCTCACTGGCTCCCGTTGCTTTTTGAGACTTTTAAAATCTCTCTGAATGTTTTTGTTTAAGTGACTTTAGAGATTTTATCAAATCAAAATATACTTGTCTTGCTATAATATAATACCAATGCTTTTTTTTTTCTTTTTTTGATGATGGGCCACGTCTGTCGCTGATTTCTATTTCGGTCTGTTTGATGGACTATTAACACACACTGTCTCTCTTCCAGACCGAGAATGGCAGTGCCCTCCATGAGGCAGCTTTATTTGGGAAGATGGATGTAGTTCGACTTCTCCTAGAATCAGGTGGGTTAAATATATATTTAAATACTGTGTTTTGCATGTCTGTGTGCGCTTCCTCCCTCGACTACATGTTTGAGTTGCTCTTCCTTCCTTTGTCCCTTTCATTCCCATCAGTAAGAAAGGGCTGAAAATGATCTTTTGGATGATGTCATTCCACTTGATAACTGAATCAGAGATCAGGATGACAGTTAGTACCCAACATCAGCTCCATGAGAGTGTGGCAGCTCTTAGCTGAAGACACGTGCATTTATGTTTCTCATTATATATGTCGGAAAAACCAAAAATATATATGTATATATGCAAAAAAATTGACATCTTGTACATTTGCACCCGTTATATTCAGAGCGGATGGGGTCGTCCTTTGATAACGGCCTCCATCCTTTTTCCTGTTGCACTTCCTGTTTCCTGGTAGACTCCTTGAGGGGGACCTTGTTCTTTTGGCCTCGATTTCATTAACATCCTGGATCAACAAGAGGCCGCACCGGCCTGATTCGCTGTACGTCAGCAGCACACAATTCAAACATGTGTATGTTAGGGGAGTCGGCGATTCGTTGTATGGACGCAGGATGGGCAGCAAGCCATCCATTGTCAATCATGTGCTATCTAGGGAAGAAGGTCGGGATGTTGAAATACACAGCCGGTAGACCAGAAATATCCTGTCACTTAATTAGGGCTCCAGACTAACTCTTTTCACCTCTGTCTGCATCTGAAAATACTTTTTTTAGTCTGCTTGCATGCATTCATCTATATGTGATTGTCTGTGAATGCAAATGAGCCTTGTGAAGTGTTAGAGTGAAGATGTGTTCCTTTGTCCAGGAGAAACTGCTGTTTTAAAACGTGTTGAAGCTCATTGGCCGTTAATGAAGAGTCATCTTGTCCGACTGTTCATGTTGATACTGTGTGTTTGTGTTTCAGGCATCGACACCAACCTGACAAATAGTCAGGGGAGAACCGCTCTGGAGATCCTGAGAGAACATCCTGCACCGAAATCCCAGCAGATCACTGCTCTTATCCAAGGTAAAACACACACACACACACACCTAGGTCTGCAGAGGCATCTTTGTGAGGACATTCACTGAGATAATGCATCCCCTAGCATCCTTTAACCATCACCACTAAGGGCTGAGCCAAGTCCCTTTCCAATACTGAACATAAACCCAGTTATAACCTCATTCTCAAACTCTAAACCTCAAATTGACCCTTGAAATGCCCTCACAAAGATAGTTCTTAAGTACACACACTTAAGAACCGAAATTGGGTCATAGCAGTTTGTAGAGAATATTCATTTACAGAAAATGTGCAACAAAACAAGGATTAAGGACACATCGTTCCCAGTGTACAGAAGTTTATATTTTCAGATTAATAATATAAGAGTATCAACAGGGCTCAAAGCTCCGTCCATATTCTAAGTTGATCATGAGGCAGTCGTCGGGCTGTGCATGTGTGCATGTGAATGTAGAGAAGGACAATGTGGCCGTTTGTGATCCGATTTAGAAATCTTGTTTTTCCACTTTATTTCCTAACTCGGAAAACAATAGGAACTCCTGAATGGGCTCACGTGCCACGGTGGGACAGCAGACACTGCAATCAACTCCAGCTAGTTCATGTCTTTGATACTCTCATATTACTCTTCCAAATCCTCCGCCATTGTCTCACAGGAGAGAGTCTGGACGGGTTAATTATCTACTGGAATATGCAACCAAATTAAAGGCTGCCTGATTGTTTTCTTGAAGTAGTTGGCGTATAGAGTCTTGCAATTGCAGTGCGTCGTGATGTAGTGCGAAGTCTCATTCAATTGTTAAGATAGAATTCTCTTTGTCCCAAATCCACGATTATATGTGCAAGCTTTTTGTTAGGAGTCAGAATAGGAATTCCAACAATTGGAAAGGATGTTCAATACATCAATACATCGTACAGCACTGCAGGTGGTAGAGCAATATATGCAGCTATAATTTAATATTATACGTATTGATATGGGTGATATGAGACTGGGTTTTAATTTGTCGAAACACATTTGCCAAAAAAAAATTATTAGACGTGACTGTGTGAATATTACAGCTGTTTACAGCTTGTTTGTTTTGCCTGAAGTGGCCCAAAAACTTCAATTATTTCTGCTTAAGTGTGTGAAAGATCATCATGTTCCAGATGGTCTGTCAGAATGACACACAGTCACCCTGTCCTGCATCGGCTTGAAGCTATATGATGTTTACAATGAATCCAATTGAATATATATGTGTAGCTGCACCAGTCCAACAAATAGAATGATTGTAGGATTTGTGCATCATTACATTCCCTGAAAATCTGTGTGACTTAATTATTATGTTTGGGGTCTAGGATGGCAAATCAAAATTCCTCCTGTGTTTTGGAATATTATATTCTGTTTGTGAGCGTCCAGAACTGAGAAGGGAAATTCTCGGATTGGGGGGACTTCAAACTAACATCTGTGTAATAATAGAGATCAGGAATAAGTATCTTTTAAAGAAAGAATTTTGGAAGGGAGAGAGAAAGGGAGAGTGGTAGAAAGAAAGAGAGAGAGAGAGAGAGAGATGGAGAAAAGGGACACAGCTGTGACTTAGTGAAAAGATCAGCTGCGTGCCATTTCCTGTTGGAGAGGAGATGGAAAAGGACACACACAGATGCACACACATGCACACACGCTCACACAGACACACACGCACACACGCACGAGCCAAAGACCTGTCATTTACTCAATGGTACCGGCTGCGGGGGTTCTTGCAGCCACAGGCCTCATGAATAGATTCTCATGTCATTTGATTACTGATCAGTTTTATTAACTTTTTTAGTGTCTGCTTCAGGCTCCACTACTGCAAAGTAATTTAGCGTCAACGCAAAGCGGCTGGACGTCTCTGCTGTTTGTGGAGAATCTGCTGACGTAAGAGGCGGGAAGACGGGGAAATAAAACTGTCGAGCATTTTAATGTTAGCCTTCTGATCCTGACACACGCACCCGTACTCACAATAACTGTATGCTAATGTGGTCCTGTGTCATAATTACTGCGCTGAATTAATGCCAGGATTCATAGCAGGACACACACTTCTCTACGACGTGACATTATCAGGGGTCTTCATTAGGACTCTGTAGGGAACGAGTCACATAATGAATTCATTTTTTGTAAGTATGCTTGTGTGTTTTCAACTGCTAGTGCCTCACTTAATCAAGTTTTATCATCAATACTGAACTGATTTATGCCTGACACATGTGCAATTACTTCACATGTCCTCCGTGCCTCTTTGTCAACATATTTAGAATTCAAAATATGTGTTTTTGTCATTCTGACTAGACAAATAGTTGTTGAACGCTAGCTGGTCAATGCTAACCTAGCAAGCTACCTACTTAGCCTAATTGCTAGCCAAATGCATAACAGCTTGTTAGCATTGTTGAAGTAGTGGCTAGCTTGCAAAGCAGGTCGAGCTAATAAACAAACAAACAACTGAGTGGAGCTAATCGACAACATGCCTAATGTTTTCTATGTTTTCCGCCAATAACTAAACAGCTGGAAACTTTAAAACAGCGTTTGTTAGCTAGCCTACAAACCGTTGTTACTCAAGAAGGTAGTTGCCATTTTTATTTTATAAGGATTAGTAACAAGGAAGGAAACTAAAAACAAACTATCACGGAAGCTTTATTTACTTTAGCTACTGTTTTCACTATAACTTGATGTGGAAATTAAAATGAAAAGGAAAAATGATGTGATTCATTCATCCACAGTGTTACATAGAACGTTAGCAATATTGAAATAATCCAAAGTATTGAAAACAAGTTATTACATTTTGGTTTATTTAACGGAGAAAAAAAAGGCGAGATCAAATATCATGTCAGTTTATGTTGATTTAGTCATATATGACACCAAAAGTATTCAGTAACAGCACAGGACTCTTAATGGTTAAAGTCATGTGTTCTATATTTGATTGAAAATGCAGTTTATAAGTTACCCTCCCACCCCTGCTCTCTTTGTCTCTGTAGAATATGTGATGGACGAGATGGAGAGACGGAGTATCGTGGACGAGCCTGTCCGCAAGTGTCCGATCCCTGCACCTCGAACCTCTGTCCCCTCGCCCTTTGCCTCCCCCTCCCTCAGACACAAGAGTGAGTACAAACACATTCAAAGGGGACGTTACTGTACAACACTGATAGTGTAAAATCAATTTGCAGTCAGATTCGAGGTGCTGAAATAGACACATTTGGATTTTTTTCTGAAAATGAGAGAAGGCAGTATGAATATAACATTTCTTGGATCAAGTCATCGGCACAATTTTGCATGGTTAAATTGATTTATGTGCCTTTTTGTTTTTGTTTAAGACCAAGGATACCCCTAAAATGATCTGAAGCAGCAGTCCTTTCTTGCTCTATAGACCACAATGCAACATAAATTAGGATGGAGAGCAGCTCCCTCCACTGAGAATAACTGTTATTGCCTCTCTGAGCAGCCAGAGATTTATTTTATTGTGCAGCGCTGCCCCCTGTCTTATGAATCTAACATTGCAAGAAGATTCCTGCTGATCTGCCCCAATCTCAGTGACTGTCAGCAGATACCTTAATCACCTTCATTACCTCTGGCGGGGGAGGCAAGAGAAAGTGATGAGCAGGTTCCTGTGCAGACGGGAGACTGAGGGAATGTTTTGTAACAATTAAGTCTGTCTCATCTTTTATCAAACATTCAGCCTAGTGATCACTGAGCAGGTTGACGGAATCGAAAGTATTTTGGCATCTTACAGGGTGTGTTGGTGGTGGTTTATGTGCTTATGAAAGACTTTTGCAATCTTTTCCCGTCTTTGTTTTATTCATCTCCATTCTCAAAATCTTCATGTAATATTAAAAACATGTCGCGCTCCAGGGAGCAGTTGAATCCAAAGAGATTGAAACACAGAAATATTTGTGTAACAGAGTCTTTACAGGATTATCTTTTAGAATAAAAGAAGCACTTTCCTTTTCATAAGATTATTTTACTGTTTTGGTTATAAGGACTGGCATTATACTGCCGCTGTTCTGTTCTTAGGATCCATTTCTCAACCTTCCTCCTGTCTTTTCTTTCTCTCCCCAGACGATGCTGTGACGAGTGAACTGTCCAAACTACTCCACGAGATCAAAAAGTGCCGGGACAGGGACTACTCCTTTGAGGAGCTCTGCCATACCATCTCCTCCCACTCCATGGACAGCTTTGGCAGCGGGCGGCTCTCGGACGAAGAACGCCCGGACCGACCCAACGGGACGCTGACTCGTGGCAGCAAGGTACGATGCTCAGCTGTGACAGAGGTTGGTGCCTTTGCAGATGTTTGATATTCATATTTAGACACAACTTGGTTAGGAAGGCATCATGGCTTTGGCTAAAGTTATGAAACATACAGTGGAAGACAGGACTTCAACAGCAGCTGTCTCCAGGCACCGACTTTCTCATTGTGTATTGACATCACAGCACTGTCTTTGCTTCTGTCAGTTCAATAATTAATGAGGCATCGCATCAGTTCCTGCAGGACACGGAAGTCATACGCCCCAATGGTGATCGGCTAACAGCCTTCTGATTGAATCATTTCTAATCTAATCAAATTTAAAATCAACTCCCTCATACACCGATGATACCACACTCCCCTTTGGTTCTGGCAAAGCCTCGCCACGAACACATGAGCCTCCACCTTTCTATGATCAGATATTGATGAGAGAATTCCTGCTTAAATATTGGGATCACACATATCTGTGGTTCACAGGTAGTTTGATGTTGTATTCACCTTGTTTTCGTGACAACAAAGGTATTTTTCTGCTTGAAATAAGTGAAAATCTGGTTAATGTCTTATGACATAAGATGATTAGTCTAAAAACAAGACTTTATATCTCAGTGAAATGACACTTGTTTGGTGATTGTGTCGTATATTAAATATAATTAGATACTTGGATACTGGATTTTGTTTCCTAAACGAGTGCTTGTACTTTGTCTCAACAACAGAGGGCAGCGTCACATAGTCTGATGCATCCAAACATCCTGCTACTTGTTTCTGAAACAACAACAACAACAACAAGAGCGCCTGGTTGTTGTTTTCTTGTCTTTCTTTGTAATTATTATTATTTGTGTTCAACGCCTGCCCAGACAAAGTGCATTGTACACTGAATTATTGAGAATTCACTTGTTCACACTCTCACTTCTCCCAATCAGACACCGAACAAAAATACCTGATGAGTCTTTATTGGATTGAAGTCCAGGTCAGGAGGAAATGTATCAGTATCAGTATTAGTCGACCAGAGAATCACAGCTGCAGTTTATTTCTATCAGCCAGCACAGCATGACGGAGAGGCTCAGAGCTTTTTCAATTCCGTTTTCCACTAAGTCAGACGCGCCGCAGGACACAGGGGTCATCCATCATACTGACCTCCCCCACCTGAGTCTTTAGACCGCACACGCACATGCTCGGAAGAAAACACACATACGGAGGAATCCAAAGAAATGCAATTGTCTGTGTGTCTTGTATTGCTTATTCTGCCGCGTCTGTTCCTATTTTGCTTCCAATCGCTCTCCTTTCTCACTCACCTGCAGCAGCGCACATTCACACATGCAGCCAGCGAAGGCAATAGTGTGACACTGATCAATAGCTCATCATTTATAGAGTAATAAGCTCGGTCTGAAAGCAAGCAGGAGCATGTTTACATACAATGCAGCATGCGTTCAACACACATGTGCATGTATACATAAACCTCTGCTTAGGCTGTAATTATCCCCCTCTCTCTCTGTAACTGCCAATTTGTATTCCATTCCTGATATTCTCAGTGTGTGTGTGTGTGTGTGTTTGTGACCTCAGGCTCCTGTCACTACATGTGGCCGGAGCTGTTATATGATTCTCTGTGTCTATTACGCATGAATAAAACATGGCAGCAAACGCAGAGGAAGAATAGGGAAGAATTCTTACATCGCCTTGGTACCTGAGTGTGTGTGGCAATTGAGAAAGTGGCATAGTGGCATAAGCTACTGCTTCATATATTTGGAATCTAAGCCCTCTAAAGAACACCAGGGATAAGACCAACAATTATATTCATTAGGAATTAATCCGTTGTCTTTATCTCAATCATATACTATAATTTCCTCCTAATTGATATCATCTCTTACACTTAATCAGGAATACAAATCAGTTTCTAAATCCCCTTTTGTATATTGTGTGTGGCTAACTATCCTCTTATTAGAAGGGAGGTTATGTGATCGTTTGTGTGTCTGTGCCTACGAGGACGCCGAAGGACTTTCACTGATCTTAGTGGAGCAGTGCAGCACGGGCTGAGCAACCACCCATTAAACTTTAACTGAGCGATAAACAAAAAGCATTTCTTTAGGTTTTATATGTCAATGTTTGTCAATATGTGCAAACACTGACTGGCTTATACCGGTTTTTAATGAGAATGATTTTAATGAGAACAATACTCCAGTGTTGGAGAGGATTCATTGCAATATGCCGACCTTTTGATTCTCGCCCCATCTGGAGTCTTACAGTATTTCTGTGTGATCTTCCCATCAGTCCCTCAGTATCTTTTCTCTAATTTACTTGACTCGTTTCTTTCCCCCATCTTCTCCCTGAGCTCTCTTCCCCTGTCTGTCATCTCTTATGTCGCTGCTTTTAAAACCCTGCATATCAGAGTCCGTCTGTGTAATCTGTTGTGACCTGCGTCCTTCTGCTGCATCATAAGATTTACCGAGTCAGGTGGGCTGCGTCTCCCCTTTGACACCTCAAGCCACGAGGCTCATGTACACAGCTGCCTCCTGGGAGCCAAAGAGCCCCAGGATAGGACACCGCGTGCATGTGTGTCTTAAGGTCACTAACTCATCGTTGCCCGGAGCAATCCGATTTCAACTGACTTTAGCAAGAGAGTCACGTTACACGATATTCATTCTCACCCTCAGCAGACCGACTGACTACGACAAATACGACTAAAAACATATCGTGTCACACATAATGAAAATTAAATATTACCTTTGTTAAATGAGGTCACACCATGGTGATCACCCTTCATTTGCAGTATTATGGACTGAGTATTGATTATTATTAATCAGTCCTTGTCTATATTCACAGCGGCCGACTCCGCCTCTCGCTGTGGCCCCGGAGGAGGACGAGGCAGACAAGAGTTGTGGCCCCACTGGATTCTGGGAAGCTCTGACGCCCTGCAATGGCTGCCACAACCTGGGCTTCTCCAGCCTTTCACAGGTACACACACACACACACACACACACCAAGTCTGATGACATGAGTTGTGGGTATTAGAGTTTTAGAAACTAGCACTCCTTCCTATTCCTGCCAATGTGCAGAGTAAACTGTCGGACCTTTATCCAACTCTAGCAAAGCAAACTTCCTACCTCTTGTTTCATCCTTCTCTTCCCTTCCTTCCTTCCTTCTTTATTCCCCCTGCAGCCCCACGTGCTGTGTGTATAAATGAAGTTGAATGTGTTTGGATGAAGGCTTTTAGCAGGGAAAGACGTGTTGGCTAAAGCAGCAGGACATCTGACATTTACCACACAACATACCCCCTGTCTTGTTAACTGGCAGCCTGCCTGAATGACTGGCACACTGCCTGCAAACCTGAATCTCTGTGTGTGTGTGTGTGTTAATGTCTGTGTGTAAAAACTTTTTAGTTATAATATGCATGTTGAAGAACGCCTGGAGAATACAACAAACCTCCAGCAGCTGAGTGTGTTCAAATATGCGTCTGAAATTTGACATGGAATCGTTTTGAATGTGTGCGGGGGTTTCGGATTGAAAACAGGAAGAAAAGAACAGAGTGGGAGAGAGTTGTTATAGCATAATTAACTTAGCACCGTGCTAATTTGCCCTGTGTAATTGTGAATAAACCGAATTAACATTAAGAGAGAAGCTGGTGCATCCCCACCGAGGATGAATGGACCAAGTGAAAACGTATTGTTCTACAGTTGTTCCCATCATTCATTTTTCTCATCAGCCCTTTGTTCTTATCAGCCCACAGGAGATCTGTCAACCTAATTCTTGAGCTTGTTTTCCAGCTTCTCTCTCAGTCCCATCTTCATCCTGCTCTGCCTACTTCCTCTTTCATTTGATATTTTGAGTAGAAGTGGGTCACTCTTTGTATTGTTTTTCTAAAGTCCATCTCCCTCAGAGAACTTGTCTAACAAGTCTTATTGAGACGTAACCTGACGTTAGCATATGGTTTGCTAAACAGAATCATCTGGGAAGCGTTTGGGAAAGGACAGGCAGGTACTTTCAGAAAACACTTGGCAGGTGATTGGATGAACCATCTGTCAGTCACAGGTGAACTTAAACCTGTTGAGAGAAGAGTGTAAGAATCTTTTCCATCTTCAGTGTAGGGAGGACGAAATATTTATACTAACGTCTTCAGGAGCCGCCATTTTTGTTTTGGAATGAACAACTTCTAAACCAAATGCAGATGTGGTTTGATGAATGCAGAATGATTGTCACATGTTTAGGTTTGTTTGTGCATGAAAGCAGACTTGCCTGCGTAAAGGAAGCTTCCCCCTTTTCGTCATCACAAGCCACGGGTTTCCTCCCACCGTCTCCACGTGAGCGCTGGTTGAGGCCAAAGTCTGTGTGGAGGAGGTTTCCTCTGTGACGATGTCTTATTAAAGATAACCTTGAAAGGAAAGTAGAGAGAAAGAAGGAAGAGCAGCATTTGTTAATGAACAAGTGCATGAAAAAGACGGAAAGAGGTCGGCAGGGTTGCCAGGCAACACAGAATTTCATGAGATGCCAAGCGTGGGATGTCCACCATTGACAAATCGCGGGCGCCTTTATCACAGGTGCGTCACAGTGCTGCCGCACACACACAGGGACGCACACGTAGGCACTTTCTTCAAGTTTCACCCCCCCATGTTTCACCGCTATTACGTCTTCAAGTCTGGTTTTCTTCCACTCTCACTCCCAAACGGTTTTCACGCTCTTCCTATTTCACGGTCTTGGGAGAGCAGCTGCTGAAGTTTTCAGGTGCTGCAGGTGGGGGCAGGTCGGTGTCGGCCCTGCTTATGATCAGAAACCCATGAGGGCTCTTGAGATGTAAAGTAGCATCAAAGGCTGGCGTTTGGGAGAGAGCAGGGATTATGTGGAGAGCTTTAGAAGCCGGGTAATGAAAGACTGAATCTGCTTCATGGCAGCCTGGCTGAGGCTTTTGATTCTATGATTTGAACGGTCTGGAATAGTTTTCATACTGTCCTTATCCATTTGAATAGTTCCATATTGTATTAAGATGCTCTGTGAGGTTCAAAACTACACAGGAAGTAACTATAACAGGGTTGGAGACAAAACAACGGGGGTATATATATTTGGAAACCAGGGAGACAATTAGTTTAATTATATATTCAGGGATGATCATATTTTATTATACACATTTCTTACTTCCTTATTAGAGTTTTGCTCATAAATTAGTTTAAATTGTAATTGAATTATTGTTTTTACAAATAAATGTCCTCCTGACGCCGACTCAGCTCCCAAAAGAACTCGTATTAAGATTCATGAAAAGAAAATCTGAATCTCAGCTCGTACTACAACACAACAATGTGTGCACTTGGGTGAAGACGTAGAGTCGTGAATTTTGGAGTTCACTTATATTTTAATGAGCCATGTTTCTCGTTTTTTCTGAATGGATTTTAATGAGATCTTTTTTGTAATTGCCCTTTAGACTCTGCAGGTAAAGACCAGCACCCTGTCAACCTGACCTTCAACACCTTCAATAGATGCTGTCATATGTTTCCTACTAAATTAGACACACACACACATACATGCTGCCCTTGTGTACACCGTTCACTCCTCTGTGTGCATGTGTGTGTTTAGTCTTACTTCCTGCTGCCTTCTGATATCTTGTCGACCTTGAGGTAAACAGGAAAAAGGGACAAAAGATTGCGGAGAAGCTTCTGAGACAAAAGACCTCCAACAAGAAGAAACCACGTGCTGAAGTGTTTGTACAATATGAAATAGCACAACAAGTATTTGCTTCCCCTCGAGCAAGACATTCCAGCCAGGTGAGGGGCAGCTGGATGTGTGTGTTATTGTTGTGTGTGTCGTCATGTCAAATGACTTTAACATTCTGGGGATTTACACACAAACAAAAAGAGGTTCACTGTGTAGCATTTTTTGTCTTGATTTAAATATAACGTGGGTGAATTTAATTGTAAATCTAAAACTCTGCACCTTTCTGACTTGTAAATACTCAGTTACGGATGTTACTTTCTGTTTTTAGAAAGGTTTGAAAAAGAAGCTCACTGCAATCTGAGTGATTGAAACGCAGCTAACATGGTTGATGAACTGTGTTCAGAGGGTGATGTCGTTCCCCTGCTGGCATCAATAAAGTATAGTTCAGTCTCTGGTTGAGAGACACTGGAAAAGGGCACTTGACTACGGTACATGACTATAAGACCACAGCAGATATAAACTACGACAGAGTGAAAGTCAAGGTCCAGGGATCATCCAGCCTGTTTCTAGGCAGCAGCAGCAGCAGCAGCTCGTTTGGGTGGTGCTTAGTGGATTCCTCAAGGAGAATGACTTTGTGACTGATAATTCTGGATCTAATGTTCCATCTCCCCCTTTTCTTTTTGTCCTTCTGTCCTTCACCTGACTTCCTATTTCACCTTGTTTCTTGACTTATCCACCCAAGTTCAACATCAATCCAAGCTGTCTTTACAGATACGGACAAAACACAGGCAGTCTCAACTTCTGCATGTTTGACAAGACAGATGTACAGTATATTTTATACGATATGATTATAATAAGAGGAGCAACAATTCATCTGTGATAACGCAGCAAACAAAATGCTTTTGGAGCCTCATCACACTGCGCACTATATTTATCTTCCCCTGATACAAAGACCTTCAAGGGCAGCCGCAGATCAGCTGTGCTGCACTACATCAGTAAGACACTCGTGTGCGTTCAAGGTTGATGTGAAGCCGACGGGAGTGTTGAGCTCAGCAATTCTCCATATCATGATTGAGATATACAAAAAAGCAGATTACCCATTAATCACGTAGCCTTCACTTAAAGTACCGCCTGGTAATCACAGAACATTGAAAGTGACATTTTATTCTATTATCTTTAGTTTTAGGGAAATAAACATTCAAGAGAGTACTACTGCAGATGTGTAGGTGAAAGTTGGTTGCATATAGAAACCGCCTTCTTGCAGCAGCTAACAAAACTGTTTAATGTGGTGTTGAAAAATGTTTGACATTTCGAGTTACTTCTTGATGCAAAGTGTGATAAAAGATACATTTGATGACTTCGAGACATCACTAAGGATTTTGACTAACGAGAGGCATCACGTGTTGGTGCAGCAAACCCAACTCAGTACGAACAAGTGAAACAAGCTCCACTCAGGGTTTGCTGAACCACCCAGATCCTGAACTGTTGATCCTTTCTCCTGTATTTAATTGTTATTCTCAGTACGGACGTCAGCTGAGAAGTGAAACGAGAGAGGATAGACCCGTACGTGTTGTTACCAGTCAGTGTACCTGCTGTGGGTTCAGATGGAGAGACAGCAGAGCTCAAATCTCAAACTGACCTGCTCAGGCTTGTCTGACGAACACAGTAGGACCAACAGCTATATAGTTTGTAAACCTTGTATTCTTGGATGTAGACCTTCAACATGTACTGTTCATCCATGAAAACAACAAATGCTTTGCAGCCTGTCAGGGTGAAAGTCCTGGATGTAAACATGATGTCACCGCGGTGGCTCTCTGTCTGCAGCCTCTCGCTCTGACCGGCTGTCGTGTCCTTTGGATTAAGTGTGGAGCCAGAGGAAGACACATTTTGAGCTTTGCTCAATACATCATGAGGAAAGTGGGGGGGCTAACTGAATGACTGTCAGGGTCCAATAGATGGCCCAGCTGGCTGATTTCTGTGGGATCGGCCGGCCATGGAGGGACATCAAGTTCTGCACGACAATTACTGCTCACTGACCAGACCGCATGTCTTCTCTCTCTCTAAAACACACTGCTAACGTAGACCAACTACAGCCAACTGTTCTCTGCCATTAACCTGCTGTTATCAACAGTTAAAGGAATAGTTCAGCATTTTGGGAAATATGTGTTCCCTTTCTTGCAAATAACTGAAATCACTATCCTTGTTCTGTTACAAGGATATGAATTTGTTTTTGAAGAACAAGATCCAATCAGTACTTATTTTTAACCTTTTCCCTTAATATATATTAAGGGAAAACAGATGAGATACAGTTCAGGGGTATTGTGGGCCTTATTTCACTTTGTGGCCGGCTGCTTCCCCGTTTCTTACCGCTAAACAAGGCACATCCTGAACCCATTTTTTACTCCGGACGCAGACATGAGAGCGATATCTATCGTCTTATCTCACTCTGGGGGGAAAAAAAAGCAAAGAAAAGCATTTTACTTTCAACCACAGTGCTGGTTATCGCTCAGTTTGTTTCTCCAGTTCTGCTCTCTCATGACGGCACCTCTTTCCGTCTCTCTCCCCTCATCGAGGACCTCAGAAGGTCCATTGTCCTCTCTGATGTCCAACCCTCCCATTTCTCTCTAATCAAATAGCCTCCGTGAGGAAATGCCAGCAAATTATAGCATCTATTCATATCTGATGGCCTATGAACTCTGTGTGCAGTTTATACTGCAGTGGGTTGTGCTGTGAATATACAGCAGAGGGTTAAAAAGAGTCACTTGATTTCAGAAAGAAGTTTGTGGTACGTGACCAAAGCAACAGCAGGTTTCCTTTTGGAGTTATCAGCACTGCACACATGCAAACACGCACACACTGTATGCATACATGGAAAAACCAAAGCTTACAGGGTGCAAAATAGAATGTATATAAGCTCTTACATACACATGTTAACTGTATCTGCTGCAAGCAGACACACACACACACACGTACAAACACCACACTGCAGTAAATACTAGCACACATTCAATCCTTTGGTCACGTGCATGCGCTGACACACACACACGTTTAATCTGGCCTCTGCAGTTGGACGGGAGCTGCATACGACCTGCTAATTAGTGGCCCGAGGAGGCCTCTGTTTGTCTGCTCTCTTCCTGTCGAGCTCAGACACAAGGTTCTCTGTGTCCTATCTCTGTCCTGATAGAGAGGGCGGGTGGAGGGAGGGAAATGAATGAAGACCCAGTGTATTTGTTTGTTAGAGGGACTGCTTATATCTCGCCGCGTGAAGTCTTTTCTACCGCTTTTTAAAGCCTCTCGCACCCCTCCAGAGCTAAGCAGGAAGAGGAACGAGGATAACAGAATATCAGGTAGCCAAACCTGTTGTCACATTACCGGATTTTATTTCATCTGCAGGTTTTTGCGGCGGTTAACTCTGAACTTCACTGTCCTGTTTGAGATTGAATGCTGCTGGAGTTTCTTTTCAATTAGTCTTTGCTTTTCTTAATGCGTCCTAATTTCATTCTTGTGTGTGAGAGAGAAATAATTTTCAATTCGACTCCCATCTGTTCTTCTGTGTGTGTGTGTGTGTGTGTGTGTGTGTGTGTGTGTGTGTGCTCCAAACTTATTGCACTCCCACTTCCTCTGCTTCCCTTCCTCAGTACGAACTTGTTTTCCTCTTCCTGCTCGGTCTCTCTGTCTCGTGCTTGTCTTCTCGGGATTTGCCGAAGTTGACACAGACTCCAAAGTAAGTGTTGAGATGAAACCCCACCTTTGTATTGCTCTCCCTTTTCTGTCTTCATTCCAGGCAACGGGTTTTTGTCACCCATGTCAACTTTGACCTCGCTCTATCTTCTGCAGCTAGTCGGGGAAAAGCCGGAGTCATGAGTGATGATGTAGATGTGAAACACATAGCTACGAATTAGTACAGCTTGAAAGTATGAGAAAGAGAGCAGAGAACATGGTGCAGTTGAGGTGTTTTAAAGGTGATTCCTCTGCATTCTGCCCTGTATTCGGTCTCATTTTCAGTTTCTGTCTTCTATTCCCTATTAATATCCAGCCAATGTTCATGTTAATCACATAATGAGTGTTCCCAGTAATCCTGTCACATCCTGCTGCATTGAAAATATACACTTATATCTTCTCCTGTTTTTTTCCACCATATGTCGTTGCGATAAAGCTTATCTTGATTTGCTCGGAGAGAGCTGCACGCTCTTCCAGCTTCGTGCCAGAAAACAATCTTGCTTTTTCCTATCAAGTTTGACGCAGCGACCCGTGCGTCAGTGGCTTTACATGAACACAAGAACTAAGGCTATTAAGAGAAGTTAGAATATGCACACAATGGCATACAGTATATAAGTGAGTATAATTGGTCACTTAAGCCATTGTTAGCATGCTGTGTGGGATGCAGCCTCTCGCAGAGGTCACCGGATTCTTTTAGTGATTCTTTATTTTTTTCTCACAGTTGTATTAAACTCTGAAAATGAATGTGCAGATGATTAATTGTGCCGTTAATCTGAGCTGTCAGGCCCTGTCCAGTTTACCCAAGACGCATGTAAACGGACAGATGGACAAGCGGTCAAAGGTTCACACCTGGCATCAGAGTGAGGCTCCACAAGTGACCGTTTGTAATTGGTCCTCACTTCCTTATTTATATACAAATGACCACCTACATCAACCGTTTCCATATAACCTATTGAAATGTCTTAAAGCAGCGGGAGGCAACGGTGTAAACTGCCGGCAGCTCTCTCTGGCTCCACCGCAGTGCTGTTAGACGACTTTCCTCCAGTTCTGTGAGCGAAGTCTGCAGCTAACCAGGCTGTCACATCAAATCAGTGTCAGCCGAGGCGGGGCCACCTGCTGAGTGAAGGCTTTAAGACTGACTGGATCGCCGTTAATGGCAATCTAATCGACTGCCGATGGAGGCAGAGAAGAAGTGAGGGGTGGGCAGGGGGGCGGTTGTTAGTTTGCAGGCCTTTTAATAAAGTGCACTGTGAAATAAGTCTCAGATTGAGTGCAGAGCATGTGAGTGAGAGAAATCATCAAGGGACTGATTGCTCAATCAGCCTGAATGATTAATCAGTTTTGAGTGTGCTGGATTGTGCGTGTGATTTATAGCCCAGTGCAGTCTGGGTAACGTAGTAGCAGACGAGGTAAGGAGCGGGCAACGGGGGGGAAAGATATAGTCTTAATGAACAGGAATATATTTGAACAGGGTAGAGCCATGTCCTATCGCCATGGTGACAACTCAATCACTGATTCCATTATGGAAGGTAAAACCGGAGGCAGGCTGCCAGGTGACTTCAGAAATGATGATAGAGTGTTGTGGTGTGGGTAAAAGGCAGACATCCAAAGGGCGCTTCGCCGGAAAGAAATGTTTTGTCTCTTTGGTTCGAATGACGATCTCCCTTGTAACCTTTTCCCCTGATTCACATCATCCGCTCTTGTTTGTCATTCTTTCTGGGTACACATCTGCCTCCGAGATACGGGACATTTTTGGTCCCCGGCTCTCTCTGAGCCCCGCGGGGCTCAACCTTTTCACCAATGCTGCAGCTAAATTGCGATCTGAAATTCTTTCTCTTGTCAATACACAGAGACAGAACTGTTCATAACACCTCCTGCATGAATTAATCACCTCGGAATGAAAACTGATTTCAGTCTCTTTAAGTCAGAATCATTATTGTATTTCATTTCGTGAGCAAATTGGAATTTAGGTAATTGGCAGACATGATGTGATTAATAATAACCTTTGAAAATATAATGGCAACAACATTGATTAAACCAAATCGCTACCTTCATATTAATAATGTAAAGACATTGCATCTAGAATAACAACTGACTCTTTGCTAATAAGTGTTTGTGGGTGTTTTTTAATTACATCAGATACTACAATATACTATTAGGTACAGCCACATTCACACTTCACAGCCAGCAGAGCAACGTAGGATTGGCTTCAACTGATCCCTAATCTTTGCCAGTCTCAACACATTTATTGCAGAGGAATGTGAGAGCTTGAGCTTGTTCTCTTCTACTCTCGCTCATATTCTTTAAATAAATGCTGCAGCAAAACCTCGTTGTCCGTGGTAATCACAGAAAACGAAGCCCTGAAGGGTCTGACAAGCTACTCTGTTACTAAACTCTCCAGGTGTGAGTGGAGAGAAAGAAAACTTTTGATGAAAGTTTCTTCAGCTGAACTTGGAGGTTACAGAACTGATGTGTTTAGCTCTGTGATTCTGTTGATGCACATCCTCAGGTGATGGAGACCTTTGGAACACATCCGTATCTCTTCTGCTTCTGTTCGGCTGATATTAATAAAATCTCTGTTGTTTTCCTTCCTAACGTTAGTAATGAACATACTGTGTGGCGTACGCGTCCAGTGGAACGGATAATAGGCCAGCATGGCTGCAGTGAATAATTAATAATGTAATTAGTGGTGTGTTTGGGTTTTGCTCAATAGATGAAGCACTTCTGTCAGAGTCGTTCAAATCAAACATATTCCCGGTAGTGGAGGGAAAAGTGGCCATAAAATTGTGCTTGTTACTGGATGATTTGATGTTTTAACAAACTGCCGTCTCTTTTTCTCCCCCTTCTTTGTTCCTCTCCCAGAACTCGAAGCGGTCAGCGGAGGTTGTTACCTCTCCATCCCTGGATGTTTTCCTCCCAGAGGATGAGGACAACCCCTACGAGTCTGTGACGACCGCCGTCACGCGCAAACCCTGCTCGCTTGACATCAACGGCCGGCTCAACACCTGTCCACGCAATGGTAGGAGAGGCTGAAAGTGATGCTTTACTTTGTTATCAGTTTATGATCCAGGTGCTTTTTCAACAAACTTTTCTATCAGATTCAATATACCTCTCAATATAATGCAGTTCAGTTCAACACACTGAAAACTACGACCTCAATAATTACCTTGTGGATAAATACTGTGACAGTGTCCATCAAAACTGAACATGATAATCTCTGTGAAGGCAGGATTTATGGTACCGCTGCGTATGCCAGCGAATGTTTTAAGCATCCAGTCGGCTCTATTTGTTCATCAGCTGTTTGGTCTGTGGCGTTTAACTTCAACACCCACGGCAATGAACACCCACAGTGTTCTTCCCTTCCACTCAGCTCCCATAGCGATGCTACACACTGCAGGTTGTCAGGGCAACTGCATCACCAGCTGGTGAGTCACCTGTACGTTGCCATGGGAACTGCATCGCTAGTGACACCCCCCTTTCCCTCCTCCTGACTGGAGCAGAGAGAGGCTACTGTAGAGGCTTGTTTTCTCTGTTTGTGTGTGTGTGTGTGTGTGTGTGTGTGATTAGGAGATTAGCTGCTTTATGCTAAATTGTCTTTTGGTATGAAACTGCTCCGCTGATGTAAGTGAGCGATGTGGGTGTTGAGATTGTTCTCAGCTCTCTCAGCGCTTTTACCTGGCTGGCTGAGAGGATGATATATGGAGAGAATTGATCAGAGAGGTATCAAATACATTTCCATATCAATGTTATTTTTGTTAAACATGAATGCAGTGACTGTAACTAAAGGTTGAGAGGAATCTGAGAGGGTGGTTGGAGGGGTTTTCTCAAACCAACCAAGCCACCAACATGAATGGGAATCTTAAGATGCAGCAGGAGGGGAAGTCCTGGATCTCTGCTTTGAGTCCAGGCACATGTCAGCCTAATTGGACATGGGTGTGAGTCAGTCTCGTTTTATCTGCCTCCGAGAGGAAGGATATGATGATGAGGGAACACCAGGAAACAGCAATTGAGATGACAAGAAAAAGAGGGAGGATCGTGTCTTGTTGAATTACGCTGCAAGAAATGTCTCAATTAGTCATCTGTTATTGGATCTGGGAATTATTTCTTTTGGCAAATCAGTTATTATAATATTTTCCTTTCCTGCTTTTTCACCTTGACGCTGATTTTAAACTGGATAAGATGCCCGTGAGAGAAAGAAGTAACATCAGATTGTTTATTTTTTCACTGACTTTGTGAACAGGCTAAGCAGCCTGCAGCTTCCTTTTTTGGAGAAGAACACAAGTCTTGTTTCTGTTTTTGACAACAAAAAGACTTTCTTTAATCAGTCACCTAAGAATCAAAATACTTTGTTTAAAGCAAATCGTCAAAGAATGATGACGATGAACCTACAGAGGAGTATCACCTGACTCCCCTCAGCTTCATGTATAGTAAGTTTCAGCTCATTATTTAGCTGTCTGGCTATTCCACTGTGACTTTTCCCTGAGCTGATGGATTTGTTATGATGAACTTTTTGCAGTGTAAGCCCTGCCTGACATCCACCTCTCCTTTGCCACTGGGTAGCTGTCTGCCGTGTCACGGCTGAGGACATGGCGCTTCTCGAGCGCTCTCTGAAGCCTCAAACAATCAGGTGGCTTTATCCAAACCCATCTGGTGACTGTCACTCAGCTGAGCCGCCACATAAACACCAGGGACCTGTTGTCAGTGAAACCGCCACCCTCAACCACCTCTTGGATATCTCTCTCCCCTCATCCTCTTCATTTTACTTGTGCCATTATTTTCTTTTGTCTCCCTGCAGCTGTTTCTGGCTGAGATTCTGCTCCACCTGTTAGAGGCGACATCCCACGTGTGATGCTGCTGCATTCATTAAAGTTCACATGGCATTGTTATGCACAGTATCCCATCTCACCACGTGTCTCCTGCCATGTCTCTGACACGGGAACTGTCATTTCTGACAGCAAATGAATGGGAAACTCTTCTTTATAAGACAAGTGCGCTGAGTACATACTTCCACTGAGCCTTGTATATTAACTCTGGATTATACCTACTGTATATTATTGGATGGATTCCTCTCTGATGGAATTTAATTTGTCTGGAAAGAGGGATACCATTCCCACTGCAACACTTGGCTGCATAAATCATATATGTCATTCTACATGTGCACAGGTTAAGATGTGACACTAGTTTCTGCATTTATATCTACGGCTTCCAGACTCCGTCCCGAAAATCAGTTAGCACTCTAATGAGGACCGGTGTTATGATGAATTATGTAACAAAACATTTCAGGTGTCACGCTGGGTGACAGTAACTATAGTGACAGCAGGAGAGATGACGCTCTGTTGTAGCCAGGACTCGCTTCAGTTTGTCTTTCTCTAAGTGGTAGCTTAAAATAAATGAATATGAATTTACATGTAAATTCCTCTTTTGCCCCTTTTGTTTTTATAAATCCAACATAGAAGAAATGACACATAAAGAGGACGTGTTCCGTCTGATCAGAGGCTACGTGTCCTTTCCTGATTCCCTGGCAGATTCCTGTATATACAGAATCTATGAGCCTTGACTACCGGTGGTTACTCAGTCATGGATGACTATTTACAGGCATTTGCATAACTTCTTGTCTCTGCTTTCAGCCGTCATACATTTAAAACCTTTGTGTTTCATCATGCTGCTCCACCAGCACACGCACAGTCGAGCCATTGACGTAGAACCAGAGAAATCTTCTGAAAGTGTTAAAACACTCGTCTGGACTGAGTGTTTTATTTGTTTTTGCAACGACATTTGAAATGAGAAACGTGTGGATGCAGCCTTAACCTTCTCTCACAACCTGAGTCGATAACTTTCTCTGGGAGACAAGCGTCACAAACACCAAAGACTTTTTTTCACATTCTGTGACATTTCTATTATTAAGACAGGGTGCAGGAAGGAAGATTGCAGCTACACAAAGAGAATGGCAGGTGAAGTGTGATGCCGGAGATATTAAGCCGGCGAGCGGAGGGGTGAAGGGGAGCTCAGGTGAAGCCGACAGCACGTACGGAGGCAGACAGAAGCGGCGGAGCGCGTTGCCAGGAAGTCAAAGCAAAAGGGCCTTTTTTCTGCCGTCGACCAAACTCCTCTCGAGATAAATACACCCTTGTCTCCAAGTGGTAAAGAAGCCGCTGCTGGTGTGTGTGTGTGTCTTCTGCAGCTCTTCAGTATTTCTCTGCATATCGCCGGGAACTTTCTTCTCCCGAAGTAGGTCAACACACAGGTGGAGATCCAAAATCTGCATTTCTGCAAGCTGTGCAGAGGAAGCCACGGCTTCCTTCATCTTCTTCTGTGTCGCTGATTACTGGACATTTTGTTCTCACTGTAAGATTTATTCTCTGACCTCTTTACACCTGACGGCATATTAGCAGTGTGATGAATTGGTAACTAGATCAATGTAAACTTGATCATACTATATGATTGGTATTTTTTTTTTAAAAGAAACAACGGTAATATGGCTCAAATTAACCAGACACAAGCGTAAGTTTTATGAATAAAAGCATTCATATTTGCCTCTCCCTCGATTATTAACGTCACCTCCCTCAGCTCTCTCCGGTGGATCGAGCTGTGACGCTGCGCCGCCTCGTCTCATTTATCCCACTTCGGCTGCCGCTTGAGGCTTAGAGTGGCTAATGGCAGCAAGTAGTAACTCCAGGGCTTTGCCATTAAAAAGGGTCGAGGCCCATTGACTCGTCAAAAGAGAGGCAACAGAGTGGTTTCCTCTTCGGCAGCCAAGAGACTTCAATGTAGAGGAACTGTTGCTTCACAGCCTCGCAGGGTTTAAATTTCAAATCTGGTTTTATTTGGTTTTACGAGCTGCTTGTAAACTTTAGTTTTTTCAACCCTTGGGACATTTTTTTTTCCCTTTACGACCAATGTAGGGACATTATTTTAGTTTTGTTTTTTAAGGGGTTTCCCTGGCTTAAGGGTTAAGACGTTGTCCATAAACAGAGAACATATCCAGTTTGAGTCCAGCTTTCTTGCTCCCCATGTAAGGTATAAAATTTAGATTTACAGTGCACACAGAGATACAGATATGGCACCCACTTATTAAATAGTTCTCGTCAGAGTGACATGGAGACAGCACTGACGGCAAGAAGAACACGCTGACAGTTTTTGCCTCGTCAAACGGGCAGGATGTTGGCAGCTGATTCGAACGCACACTCACACCAAGCGTGCAAT
Organism: Macroramphosus scolopax; assembly: GCA_901007825.1. NCBI lineage: Eukaryota > Metazoa > Chordata > Actinopteri > Syngnathiformes > Centriscidae > Macroramphosus > Macroramphosus scolopax. Next base: position 20,877 of record CAAKHC010003559.1, on the reverse strand, counting down.
CAGACTGGCCACTGGTACAAACTGCTGCATGCCTGCATTAACAAGCTCTGCAGCTTGTTTCGAACATACACAGAGATATCTTTGTTTGAATCCCGTCATTTGTATGCACACATACTTTACTTTGAGTTCTTGGCATGCAAGGAATTTCGGCGACCTGTGAAATGTGCTGACGATTCTGAGAGGTCTGCGGTTGTGTTCTCCCACAGTGCAAACACACGCATGAACCTGAACATATGGACGTGAACAGCTAACAGGCACAATCCCCTACAGTTATTGCATCTACATTCTCATGCATGTTTTACAGTATAATCACCGCTACATGTGCACGCACACACAAACACGTCTTTCCCTTCGGCACGGAGACTGAAGCGATTTCCCTTGAGTGAACCAAAGGCAGATCTGAAGGAAGCACAGGAACCAGTCACAAGAGTCCACGCACACATGCGTACACACACACGCACACACGCACACATATTTCGAATAAATCTTCAAAGACTCAGCGCTGACAGGCTTATTTACTCAAAAGGACAAAACCTCACATTTCTCGATATAATTATCCTCCCATCTTCTCTCTTTCTCATGTTTTATGTATTTATGCCCACACTTAATCATTAGATCAGCTCTTTATGGTGTGTGTGTGTTTGTATGTTTCATGCGAAGGCTTCAGTACGATGTAGTGAGCACCTCCGTCTGTGTTTGCTCGTGCGTGGACACACATGAACCCACGTGTGTTTATAGGTGCGAGAGCCTGCTGTGAAGCTGCGTCACTTTCCCTGAGGGACTAATGTGTGTGCGATTGTGTGTCTGACGAGTCGTCACAATAAATGTATTCTGGTACTCTGTTAATCCTGCTATTCATCCGTTACAACAGTTTCAGTTCCACTGCAGCGTCATGGATTCAGCTGCAATAACAGAAACGGATTTGAAATCTTTCTATGATGAGGAGCTTGAAATGAATGTCACAGTCTCTCTGAGATCACCAGGATCCTCCTCTTATACTGTTGCACATCCTCCTAACAACCTATAGGCATTCTGGGAAATATCTCAATTACTTACAGGAAGCTGTAATATTAATAGTGTCATTATCCAAAACATCAGCAGCAGCCCCGACAATTATATTTCCTCTCTGTGACTCGTTGTTCTTCAACAGTAAATCCACTCTATGACTCTGCTATTACAGACAGTGATGTCATCCTGTGTTTGTGTGTGTGACCATGTGTGTCAGCACCACTGATGAGCTGTATTTCAGGGAAAATGTGTGTTGTTTCCCCATCAGCTGATTAAGACAAACGCTTCCTCCCTGTGCACTGAAATTTGGACCAATTCAGCGTTTTTCTCTCCTTTTTTCCTTTCTTCTTGTAGTGCTGTTTTCCCGCCCCCTGTTAAATGATCATACGCTGGGGAAATTAGCTCCGACACTCAGTCTCGCACATACGTCTGTGTGTGGACAGCTGAGATGAAGTGCGCTGGGCAGCTGTCATACTGTCCTGCTGTGTTGGGTGCTGTGCTTCCCCTGCTACGTCTCTCTCATGCTGCGCCTGTGTTATTGCTAATGCACTATTAGGTTGACATACTGCATGACGCATCGGATCAACAACCAGGAACTAATTTTATTCCTATTAGTGATAGCTGACACCTGTCTGCAGCTCCTCCCTGATCATGCAGGTTATAGCCTGCAAGCTGTGATTGATCTCAGTCCTAAATGTATTTCTGTTACCCTGAGGCAGAGCCACGCTCACGTCGTCGTCGTGACTGTCTTTGAAGGCTTGAACTGCTGTGCAGCTGCTGATTGCAAAGCGAAGCCGAATGCTGCAAGAAAATATAATACAGTAATCCCTCGTTTATCGCGGGGGTTACGTTCCGAAAATGACCCGCGATAAGTGAAATCCGCGAAATAGAAAACTTTTTTTTTTTTTACAATTAGCAACTATTACATGTATACAAATACAGTGACTCGCGTGTAGGCCGTTTCACTGCTCTTCAGACTGGGCCGCTGCATCCTGACTGCGCTCTGCAGTGTTCTCTTCTTCTGAAGCACCGCGGGCAACAGTTATGTGTGCAGTACGTACACATAACTGCACGAGACGACAAAATGATAGCACAATTCGTAGCATGTTTTGATACAAGAAGCGGGAGTGAGTTTTTAGCGAATCAGAATGCAGAGCACAATGCACCAAAAAAAAAAAAAAATGCATTATGAAAATCCGCGAAATAGCGAATCCGCGATAAGTGAACCGCGAAGTGGCGAGGGATCACTGTACCTCCTTTTTCTGTTTTCTCCAAGGTCACTTGTCCCATGTAGCGGTGGGTGAGGGGGAGCCCAGTAACCATGGTCACAGCCCAACGTGCCCCACTCCAGACTGCTCACCCCCGTCCCCCGACACCGCCCTGAAGAACATC
>CAAKHC010003558.1:0-14175 GCA_901007825.1 Macroramphosus scolopax | reverse complement strand
ACTTCTGACGGACACCAAACTGCTTCTGGAACTTCTTCTGCAGGCGCATGCGATCCCTGGGGAGACAAACAAGCATGGTGTGAGTCAGGGAGGCATCGTTTCTTTGAATCAAGTTTTTTTTCGATAGGAATACCATATACAGTAATCCCTCGTTTATCGCGGGGGTTACGTTCCGAAAATGACCCGCGATAAGTGAAATCCGCGAAATAGAAAACTTTTTTTTTTTTTACAATTAGCAACTATTACATGTATACAAATACAGTGACTCGCGTGTAGGCCGTTTCACTGCTCTTCAGACTGGGCCGCTGCATCCTGACTGCGCTCTGCAGTGTTCTCTTCTTCTGAAGCCCGCGGTGCAGTACACCGCGGGCAACAGTTATGTGTGCAGTACGTACACATAACTGCACGAGACGACAAAATGATAGCACAATTCGTAGCATGTTTTGATACAAGAAGCGGGAGTGAGTTTTTAGCGAATCAGAATGCAGAGCACAATGCACCAAAAAAAAAAAAAAATGCATTATGAAAATCCGCGAAATAGCGAATCCGCGATAAGTGAACCGCGAAGTGGCGAGGGATCACTGTATATCATATATATTGTCTTTATCATTAACCAATAATTGACCAATAATCTGAGACCTAGATTGATTCCTCCTCTCGAAACATTTCCGACTCATGTGTACAATATTGTGTCCGATAGAGAATGTATTGTTGCAGGGCTTTAAAATAGTCTCACCTCTCCTTTTGCTTGGCACTCTTGGGAAGCGTCTGCATGTTGAACTGAGTCATATTCCTGCGGTCCTTGTCCCTGCGCAGGTTCCTCTGTAGAAAGCAAACAAAATTGTCCCGTGACCGAATGGCAAAAAAACACAAAAAAACATGATTTTAACTCAGCGGGCACACTCTTCACTCAGTGTTGAGTCTGTTCTGCCGTACCTGAGCGAACCTCATCCGGTTCCTCTGGTAGGCGGTCTTCTGCGTCTTGGCGGTGTCCACCAGCTGGAAGCTCGTCTCGTCCTCCTCATGGAAGTAAGCGTACTGACTGCCGCCGCCGAACTGAGAGGAATACTTGTCTGCAGACCAAAAGATACAATTGCAAAGTACATCAGTGTAGGAAGTATGGATGGATATCTATCTATATAGATATAATAAGGCATTTAATAAAGAGTGTAATGGAGAGCTAACACCCGAGAGTTGGAGGCACATACAAGCATCTTTGGAATGTATGACTGTTTGGAATGCGTGTGGCTGCCTCACTCACTTGTGTATCTTTTGTCTTGATAAGTTGCTCCAGTCCAGTCAGCAACCTGGAAGACAGACAAAGAACATAAGACAAAAAAATGCGAGACCGCCTGCGCGACCTGAAGCAGAACGTTAAGCGAGAGGACCAACCTTCCCCAGGCGGTCTCCTTTGCTAAACGGCTGGTATGGCATGTCTTTAAACTTCTCTGGCACGGCACAGGGACCCCATCCGGACGGATTGTCCTGGATCACAGGCGCGTTGAACTTTGCCATGACCTGAGATAAAGGAGACTTCTGTTAGTTGCATTTAATTTTTTCCATTTAAAACGACTGAGTTGCAGCGTGTGGGCCTGTACTGTGAGGATGCACTGGGTCTCAGACAATAAGCAGCACTGATATCTCCAGCAATGCACTAAAACATTAGGCACTGATCAGCTTGCGCAGTGGGCTAGTCATCATAGACCCCCGAACCGACTTACTTCGATAGAAAGGAATTAATAGGAAACTATTCAAATCGTTGTTCTTTGTTGAGTGTATTTCTGCCAATCCACTATTCAATACGTTGATTAGATACTTAGGGTCACTAAATAATGCTCTCTACTACAGTTCACATTGCGTTTTCATATACATTATATTGCATATTGGCTTTTCAACTGTTTAAATGAGAAAAGCATCTTCGTCGAGCATTTGCACTAGCTAACATCTGTTAGCATTCGCACCGCTTGTCCAGCTACATGCTAACAAAACCGGAAAATATCCATAAATCAGGAGTGAGACAAAAAAAGGTTTGACGTTTACGGGATTAATGTAAAATGTGTATCAAAAAAATTAAACTGAGTTGAACTATCCGAATTACGGACATCAATCTCACCTCGCTAATGTTGCTAATGCTAAGGCGAGTCATCGAGCCAGGTGGCCGAGATAACGACGCTAAGCTAACTGGCTCGCAGGCTTCGTACACCTTTACAACTTTCGAAACACTCCTTGCCATCTATAAACAGACATGAGTGAGAACAGCTGCTTTCAAACGTCTGTATATATCTTAATGTAATATCACCTTGGCCGTTGTGACACACGATCAAGACTTTTAGTCCAACAGGTCGACGGGCGGAGAAATCCACGACGGTGCGCCGGTGAGAAAGGAAGTAGTAATTTGCCGTAAGGCGAATTGTTCTTCCGGTCGTAACGCAGGACCCATTGCCGTAAGATCATTTTTCGGGCTGCTGAAAAGTTATTGAGAAGATATACTGATTATTCTTAACTGAGTTGTCATTTTCGAGAGAATCTGTACTTGACTACTTTAAATTTCATCGGATTGCATTTTAAATGGTTGAATTTCATTTACTTAAAAACTGGTCATCAGAAAGTATTATTCCGTCCCTGAAATTACAAAGGTTAGATATATAGTTATATAGAAATGTATATATGATGTTTTTCAAATTAATCATATTTCTGAAAGATATGAATATTTAAAATCTACGTCTTTTGATACTGAATTAATGTAATGTTGCAGTTCCTCGGTGTGGCCACCAGAGAGCAGTGAACACTCGTGTGTATAGGCTGCAGAGCGTCTAATATCACAATTTACTACTATTTGTAAAAAGTCGTTTAACACAGTGAATAAGACAAAGATGCATCCCGGTGATGTGTCAGAGATCACTAACAGATGTTTTGCCTGCAAGTGCACAGGGAGGTCCCGGTGGAGCAACATGGAGAAAAGTTAAACAATAAAGTATCCCTAAAAAAAAGGAAAACACCTAAGTACAAGTAGCTTTTCCTTGAGTGAATGTACTTCGTAACTATTGATCCCCAGATTTGGAACCCGAGAGGATGATAATCTATGCTTGTGTCTGTAAAGTGCATCAGAGTTAATTTGAAGGAATTTGCAAACACCTGTGTTCAATCAGAGCGCTCCGCATCCTCTCAGCAGTGATTGCTTCTATAAATACACCTGGTGGTGGGGGTGGTGGTCTATACACAGTCTGGCTGCTGCCTCGTAATATTACTTAAAAAGTGTGTATCCAGCCAAAAGGAGAGTATGAGCATCCTGCGTGTCTGTGCTGTTGAAGAGATGATAGTTTTACAGGGTTTCCATAGTTGCCCCCGAGAAAAAAAAACCTAAATAATTGGCAATTAAGAGTTAAGTTCAGTCCTGCTCATATGTGGGTGAGAGCCTGTGGGCAGACTGAGTCATAGCGACTCCACCAGCAGACCCATCAACCGACTCTCACCTCTGTGTTTCAGGAAGCACAGGTGGGTTATCACACACAGAAACAATATTTATAGCCGTACACACACAAGTAATAACAGAGGGAGAGAAGCAAGCTGCTCCACTTGCCCTGAACAAATCTCACATCTCATCAAACTGCAAACACCCAGGGGCCTGGCAAAGAAAGTATCAGCCAGGCAAATCCCTTTTTAATGTGCCTGTAATGATGGTTTTTAGTGGATGTTGGCGAAAGGGTGTGCGTGGGTCTGCTGGCCGAAGATGAGCCGAGAGCAGCAGCAACACAGTAACACAAAGCAGAGGCCTCGTTTCACTGTATCCAGGGCTGCTAAATATAACGTGGCTGGTGTCCAACTGTGATGGGACTCATGAATCAACCGACGGGGAAGTGATGAATGAGGGAGACATGTTGCCATAGTTCGTGTAATTCAGCGTGTGATTACCTGCACATTTTATTTCCCCGGCACCGGACCGGCTGCATCTTCTGACGTCATCTGCCTCAGGATTTTAATATTTTCTGTAATTAAGTTAGAACGCAACATGAGCGTCCCTATTATTGAGTACAGACCCCATATTTTAATAAAAATAAAATAAAATAAAATAAAAATACAAATAAAATAAAATAAAATAAAATAATGGCAGTAATGCTAATAATGATGCAAATAATAATAGGGATCTATGTGCTTTTTTAATATTTGCCTCTGTTATTATCTGAACGTGAAATATTATTTTAATTTAAAGAATGGGCAGTGTGAGATCAAACATATATTGACAAATAGTCATTCACAGAAAAGTCTGTTATCTTAAATAAGGAAGTTTCCAATTGGTTTCCCTTTTCACCAAACTAAATATCTAATTATATCAACCAGGTTTTACATCTGAAACAAGTACAAGAAACATGTTTCATAAAATAAAGTAAATTAATGAAGAATCACACTGATAAAACAATGTTTTTAATATTTTTGTGGGCTGCCTGAGAGAACGAAATGGTCACTTTGTGGTTTTAAATGGATTTTTCTCACTATATCTGTAGTTCCATGAGATGAGGTTGTACAAAAATGAAATACGGATGACTTATTGTGCTAGCATGCGGCCACATCATGACTCCTTCACCTCAGTTTGAGCTACGACATAGTTCAGACTGAAGTCAGCTGTGTGGAGGTAAGAACACACACAAACATTAACTGCACATAGAAGCTAATAATCTTGTACATATTGTTTGTGTGGAATCAGGGTGGAACAGTGCAGCTTATGAGGGTCGAAATAAAGCAGCTCACAGATGTTGCTGCTCATGAGTTGACGGCTGCAGTGAAAGTAGATGAAATACGTCAAACTTAAGTTAATTAAATAATTACAGAATAAGAAGACAACCAGATACAAGTGATGAAAACAAATAAAGGTACAGACATTACATTCAGACATGCATATGTACACATTATACCAATTTGATAGGTACACCTAGTTAAACCTGCAGTATAATACAACAGCCCCTGCCATCCATCCGGCCTAATTAAGATTTTAATGTTTGTTGATTAATTTCTACGGCCATTTGTTAGACCACAAATTACAGCCTCCAAACTAAATCTGTCATTAAAATCGTCATGAAGGGAGGATTTCTTGCAGGGTTGTTGTATTATACTTCATTAGTGTTTGCGGGTGTATGTAGACGTATGTAAATATACATAAATATACATTCTGTATTCTGGTAAAACATTTAACATGTCTCCTTCAAACGATGAGGAAACTTGATCCTAAAAGCAACTCAAAGCCAGTCTGATGTTTCAGTGAGCTTCTGATCGGCAGAGGGTCGCTCTGTCTTTTAATCCTTATTGTTCATTATAAGTAACTTATTTCCAAAGAGGTGCTCTGCTCCAAGTTCTCCTCCGGCAGGGTTTTGATGCTCACATTATTGTTTCCATTGAGAAGCAGCGGGACAGTTAATGTGGACCTGTTTGCTTGATCTTTCCCCGCAATGTCCACAGCTTTGTCCTCCCTGTCCGGGGATGTCAGCTCGGCGGCCCCCGGCGTTGCTCCTTTCTCTGAGAACAAAGGCTGCGAACGCTGTGGCTGGAAGCTGCAGATGCCGTTCTGGGCGATTCTGTAGATCTCAGTCATTTCTGAGACGTCCTCCTCCTCATCGTCCTCTTCGTCCCTGATGCCCCGTCTCAGGCTCTCCCTGGGCATGAGGGCCCTCCTCCCCTCTTCCTGCTGCTGCTGGCGCTCCATGGGCTCGTGGTTCTCCACCTTTCTTGTGGCGCGACAGAGGGCTTTGCGGAAACCTCTCTTGAAGTTGTCCGATAGGAAGCCGTAGACGATGGGGTTGGCGCAGCTGTTAGCGTAGCCAAGCACGACGACAAAGTAGTAGAGGCCCTGGTACTCTGAGGGGAGGGATACCAGCAGGTTGATGATGTTGAGGGCGTAGAAAGGCAGCCAGCAGAAGACAAACACAGCCACCACAATCACAACCATGCGGGTCACCTTCCTCTCTGATTTCCTTCGCTTGGTTGAGGTGGCATGGACCTTCTTACCCGAGCTGCGGATCTTGAAGACAATGAGCAGGTAGCAGAGACAGATGATAAGAAGAGGGCAGAAGAATCCGACTGTGGAGGTGTAGATGATGAAGGCTGCCCTCCAGATGTTAGCAGGCTGCGGCCAGGCGATGTTGCAGGTGCCTCCTGTCTTCTGGATATTGGCAAAGATGACCACAGGCAGAACAACCAGGAAAGACAGCGCCCACACTGTGCCATTCACCACTTTGGCCACCTGAGGGCGCCGCCACTTAGACGAGCGAATGGGGTGGACCACTGCTAGGTAGCGGTCGATGCTCATCACGGTTAGACAGAAGATGCTGGTGAACTGGTTGATGGAGTCCACGGTCATGACCAGGCGGCACATGAAGGAGCCAAACGGCCACGCCTGGAGGGTGTTCTGGACGGCGAGGAAAGGCAGGCCGAGCATGAAGAGCTCATCGGCGATGGCCAGGTTGAGTATGTAGATGTTGGTCACCGACTCTATCTTAGAGTAATGCAGCAAGATGTGAATAACCAGCGTGTTCCCGCCAAGGCCGATGACACAAACAACAATGTATATGAGCGGCATGAGGACACCTGCCACGCTGGGTCCAGAAAAGACATCTGCCGCCGTGCCGTTGGTGGAGTTGAACAGTGTCTCGTTCAGAGAGTTGTCGTTGAACGTGAACAGAAACAAAGGGAGATCAGTAGATGAGCCGTTCTCCCACATCTCCTCCGCCATCTCCTCCCCGAGACGTCACCCGAGGGTGTGATTACTCTCTGTTGCGCGGCCGTCTGCTGTTTCAGGACCCGCCCATCTGCTCTGTTGGACAAAACACAAAAAGAGAACAGTTATAACACTTGCAATGTTTGATTAATCTCTGTAGCAACTCATTGACACAAACTCCAACCAGAAACAGCGTTGTTGTCCAAGGACATGAGAGAATGTCTTTACAAAAAAGTCTTTGAACACGAGTGGCGATGACGTCAACGCTTTCACTGCTGCGATGTTGATAGAGTTTCAACGAGTTTGTATTTCTCAGTTTCTCTTTGTCGACATTTTTGTCCAGAGAAGAAACAATTACAACTTACACGTTACATTGCAGCTTGTGCAATGAGGCTGAGTAATGCTCTGCAACTTCTATACGGTTAGAAGCTGCCCACTTAGAAACCGGCTGTCCTTCAGTATATACAGTCTTTGGTACGAACGTAAAAATGACATGGTCCTATGTTTGTGAAACTAAACCTATTTGAGTTTCTGTGGTAATAATCTGTCTCTTAATTGCCTCATATTAAGTGTGCAGACGATGAATCTCCTTGTGTAACTCACAGCATCAGAGCGTGTCATCGTACCTTCCGACACATCCGGCTGGATGTTTCACCACTGCTGCAGATTCATATCCATGAAGACATTTCATTTCACCCTCCATTAGCGGCTCGGCTCAATCTCACATCCCAATAAAAGACCAATTTCTAAGAGTTCTTGCCGAAAATATTTTCGCCCCTTTTCAAAATGCGAGATGCTGCTTTCAGGACATCAGCGGGGCCAGAATAGTGCACAAGTGTTGTGTGCTCATTGACGGAGTTCGTGGAACAGAAAGGTAATCGTCACCTCAGCTGTGAAGAAAAAAAAAAAAAAAAGCCACTCAGTCTCTCCGGAGTTCAATTTAAAAAACACACAAGGGGAAAAAGAAACATGATAGAAGACAGAACATGTCCATCCGTGAGTGAGAACTGGGAACTTCTTTAGATTTCTGCTCATTGTCTCATTAATCATTTTCCAATATCCTCGATTCCTCGCGACTAACGACATTTCACATTATATTTGACAATTTGTGGCACCATGGAAACCAGAGGAAAGAGAAACCCACACACATCTGCGTCATAAATCATGAAATAAAGCCGGCAACACAACGCTCCAGACAAGAGCGGATTTCTTTCTTATCCATCTTGAGAATGTGTCTTAAAGAGAAGAAGAAAAATGACCTTGCAGACTTTTCTCAACAGCGACGACTCTCCTGCAGCCACAAACAACTGGAGACCCACTGAACATCCTGGATGTTTGGAGTATGTGTTTCTGGGTTTAACATCACAGTGAAAGCGTTGTTCTGGGAGAGCGCGTCCAACTCCTCCACTGAAACAAATATATATTGCGCCAACATGTTCAGTAATATAAGGAAAATGTAATTGAGCCGCTTTCTCACAATTGCTGTTCATGTAGCAATGAGTTCCACCAAGGCAGCGACCACCAGGAGAGTTACAGCTGGACAGCACATTAAAATATATTTCTGTTTTACAACACAGGACATTTCTTCCTGGGGCGGCACATGAAGCTCCTCCGAGGCAAGATGGAAGGTATCAGAGTTATATGGAGCATCAGAATGAATCACAAGCAGAGCGCGGACGCAGCAATGACGTCCAACAACGCAGCTACGAATCACAGTGATTGTGGCGATTAACCAGTGATTATATGATGCTGATGTATGAGATTAAATCAGAAAAGAGCAAGTACAAACTAAAACAATCTTGTTTTTTTGGCTTCTATTAGAAGTTTGAAATAAAGTTTGATCATATCTTTCAACTGAAACCTGAATAACAGATCCCCCCCCTCCCCTACTGCCCCTTTTCCTCCTCCTTACCTGACTTGTAAAGCAACCTTGGGATTCCTGAAAGGCGCTATATAAATTTGATCTATTATTATTATAATTATTAGATCCCATCAGTCCACGTTACATAGAACCCTGATGCCTCAGGGAAATCAATTAATTCAGCTCGCTGTCGACATCTCATCCCCCCGAACACCCTGCAGCCTGTCTAATATCTGTATCTGTTGTCATATTTCTTTCAGTCTCATTAATCTTCATATTAAACCTTTCACACCTTTGTCAGTTTGGAAAATTGAGGTTCTGAACTGCTGCCGGTGTCACACTAGAGTGAGACGTCCCGTCCTGGATGTTTAAATTCAGATCAATCCAGAACTCCGTGCAAACATCTGCAGACGCTGTGAAACCAGAGACTCAGATTATTGGTGTCACTCTGACTAAAATGCTGATTATATTATGTCGAGGTTTGAAAACAATAGGCCACAATAGTGTTAAGTGTTTCTCCATCTTTATATACAGTCAGCCGGCGATCGTTTATTATTCCTGCCTGTGATAATGTCATGGAGGTGATAAGAACAAATTCCCTGAATATGAGACACCAGAGTGACGCTGAAGGCTACATGCCGGTGGGTGAGAGGGTGTGTGACCCTCACACAGTCTAACTGCAGCTCACTGCAGGAGCGGAAAGGCCAAGATCCCAGCTGTCAGGTGCTGCTGCCCCGCTGCGCCGAGCATCAGTCACAAAGGTCAGACTCTCCGACAGGCGCTCACACTTGAAAGGTTCGGAGGGAGGAGCCTCGTCGTTCAGGATAGGTGAGACACAGATCCTGTCAGGTAGATCAAGCGGCTCCTAATTGACGCAGACGTAGACACAAAAGATCCAGATGTGTATTTAAAACTGCAGACAAGCCGGGGTCACGGTGGAGGACAAAGGTCTCTGAATAGCATATTTGTTTGGCTCTCTTGTGTTTTCTCCTCCAGAGAGGGAGAATGTTCAGCAGCTAGACAAGCGGCTATCTCGCTCGTCCGACCTGCGAGGACGAGAGTGAGGGAGAAAGGAAACTGAACATGACTCATAAGAATTCAATTTTCTATCAGAAAGAATGAAGGTTGTCACTGCAATAATAACGCTGTTAGGTACAAGCTATAGGGCGTGTTTCTTTTAGTCACAGATTATATTTAGCCCATGGAAACGCTTCTTAAAGGTTAGTTACAGTTTTGATATAATTAGTGTGGATAATCTGCAGGTAGCATAGCAACAACATTGATACCTGCATCACTTTCAACACCCTCAAGGTCACCATCATATCTCTGTAACACATTTATATGACTTAGTATTATATGACTTTGGGGCTCGTGGGCCACATGTGGTCTGTGCTGCCTTTGTCCTGGGACGCCACGTTGAAAGTCAATAATAAGGAATTTATTTTTGCCCCAATGGCTATTATGGCTCATTGCAGTTCCGTATCTGACCACAGCTTTATGAGGGGAGATTGTGGGGCGCTGTGGAGTCGAGGTGACTCCAATCAGCACATCAGCACCCCATCAGAGGAAGCTCTTGTGTTGGAACGTAAATCAACTGGTGAACTGAGAGCTTCAGTCTCCGGCTAATGCTAAGGAAGATAGCATTTCCTTCTCACAATAGTAAAGTGTGATACTAACGATTTAGAATGATTTCCTTCACAGGAATGAAATTTGGCGAATCTGGACTACCGCAGTTGAATATTCATTATATTGATTCAGGACGACAAAAATCGATTCCCAGTACTTAAGGGGATTAATTTCTCCTCTTGCGACCTTTTTTAATGAGGCAGAAGGAGGTGATGTAACTTTTTGAGCAGTCAAGTGAGCATCAGACATAAATAATAACTAAGACTTCAACCATATGTTTAAGGATTCTGCTGCATGTCTGCATGAGTTTCCTGCAGACGTTCCTCCTACAGCCGCCGACACACCAACATGTGTCCGCCCGTGTGGCTGCTTGTTGTGTGTCGGCGTGGGAAGTGTTTGTCTAAATATGTGAAAGAAAAGAAAAAAGACTTGTTCAGTTTGTGTGTGGGTTTCTCAGCTGAGGAGCACAGATGCCCTCTAATCTGTTCCTTCCATTACTCAGAAGAAGTCAGCAGTCCTTGAATAAATCAAGGGCTTGTGGCTCGGCATGGCGGCCGATGAATATTTGATGATGACCACATTCATTTTTTTTAACCTCGTCTTTAAACTCAGCAGGAAGTCCGCTGTCCTGAGGGTGCTGCGCCGCCGCCTTCCTGAGGCTTAAGAGGAGCGAAGAAGTCTCCTCCTGTCGGGGCTCAGTGAGTCACCGAGACTTAATAAACTTTATAAATCCATTACAGAGCCGGACGGATTCCATCTTCTTTAGTTTGGACCTTTTTCCGTCGTTACAGGAGGAAGATGTGAATCTGAAAACCTCAAAGCAAGAAGGAGTCTGTCCTTCACATTTTTTTTTAGATCTTTTTCCAGCTTACATTTATTCAACAGCAGATGGATGAAGAAGAATTCTGAGTGAATGTTTTAAGTCCGAGCAGCTCCAGAGACACTTTCTGTACACAACAACTGATCACACACGTATCTCCTCTACCGCTCACAGATAATAAAAACACTGTGGATCCTTTGATTTCAGACGTCTCTTGTCAGATCTCTAAAAACTCTTTATATTATGGAGACAAATAAATCAAATTACATAAATCATTTTCTACATTGTCACTATACACAGTTAAGTAAGTCTTCTTTAGAATCGATCGGTGAACGTTACCTGCCTCGCTGCCTTTGCAACATCATAAATAGGCTGATTAACTTCCCATCTGTGTGTGTGTGCGAGTGTTAAAAGTGAAGCGTATAAAGATGCAGCAGCTCACTCAGACGTGGTTTGACGGAGAGGAGATGTGAAGTTGTTTGGCCCCTCTGAAGTGAACAGATCGCGTCATGTCAGCGGGTCATCACACCCGCGCTGTCACGATCGCAGAGGGGAATGTGTTCTCTTTCACAAGCATGAAATGACTGTTAAAAATTACACAATGCAACTCTCATACAAGTTGTTGAGCCTCTAAATTAATGGCATCAACAGACATAATACTTTGATATATTTACATTGTAAAATAAATCTGTCAGCTACAATAACACACATTAATCCATATTAGTATCTTCATCTTCATTTACTCATTACATATGAACCATATGAAATGGGTTTTGCATTATTATTATTTTACTTTATTATGATAGTTTCTTTATTATTTAATTCTTATATTAAACAGCATATGGATATTTTCTTATATTTCAATTTTTCACTTTCACTGGTTACTTTATTTACTATTTTAGACACAAATACAGAAAATCTTGATGTCTGTAAATTGCTTTACGACCACTTAAGAGTGTCGGAACGTAAATCGACTGTTGATGTGCTGCCCCCTGTTGGTTCGGAGTTGGAACATGATCAGCTACAAACTGTTCCTTTAATGGACCTTGGATAAAATTAACAGTTAATTTCCAGGAATAACAATAAATGCAGTACTGCTTTAACATCATTTAACAAGAATTTCAAGATCTTCTAGTATTAGAAGTAGAATTCTGCATCTTCGAGAATATTAACATTTCTGATGTGACCAAAGGTAATTTCTGCTATTATTTTTTATATATGTTTATATGCTACAAATCTAATTAAACCCTGTTACAAATGTATTAACAACTACAAAAAGTATAGTTGTATATGCAGCACCGAAATTGATATTTTATTATATTTGTATTTATTTGACAGAATATTTATTTTGATGCACTCAAGCATCAGACTTTTCTTTAGAGACGTAGTTTGCTCAGTAAATCACTGCATGTTTAATTCATTAAGAAAAAAGAATCCATGTCTTTTCCCCAATGAACCAAAAACATACTGAACTTTAAAGCCACGATGGAGTTCTAAGAGTGAACTCGTTCATCTTGTTTAACACCTGCAGCATGTTCAGAGTAATATTGATTTGCTGCAACAATGAGCGCATGTAACGATGCACAATAAAAACACAGGTGAGCTGGATGTTGACTCAAGAGGCTCGACAGGTACAACCTCGTCACCCTGCGAAGCATCGATGAAATGATGCGAGAAGAAACAACTCAACTCACCGTTGGACTTTTCCAAAACCTTCCCGAGCCAGTGTCCAGGATTCACGGATGAAACAACGCGAGAGGAGCCGCTGCACTTCTCCGGCTCCCGGTCAGGACGGTGGTTGTTCTCATCCTCAGCCGTGGTGAGCGGGAACGGTCCGTACGGCCCTCGGTGGGTTTGTCCTCCGTGTGATGCACGGAGAGTCTGCAGCGCCACATGATAGCAGCAGCTCAGTCTCCGGCTGGTAACTAGGTAACAGCTCAAGTAGGAGGTGTTAAAATCCTCCAGTGTGTGTGTGTGTGCGTGCGCGATGTGTGTGTGAGATGGATTCAAGCCCTCACAACCATGTGATGCTCAAGTGGATGCGAAATCATGGGAATAAGAAATCTGAAGTTATTTACACCTGGAATTAAAGTAAATGAATGAAGAATTATTTTGGAGTATCTGCACTTCATTTGATTGCTTGTTGGCGGATCTACTAAGATAAAACAACACACAGCCATATTACCATTGCCTACAGAGGGGAACATATCCCCAGGAAGTTGGGGTGTCCACCCCGATTGAAAGAAAGAAGGAAATGCTAACTTCCTTAGCATGAGCCTGAGGGTGAAGCTCAACACTCACCTACGATCACAAGCTTTGTGTGGTGAAAGACAGAATGAAATAGCTGAAGATGAAATGAGATTCTTCCGTAGGGTGGCTGGTCTGGACTGCTTCTCCATGGACACTTGTGCATCATACACCACTGATGCTACACTACAGTGACTCACTGCTGCCTCTTGAGGTACAAAGTGGTAATACAGGTCGTGCTGAAGCGGACCTAAATGATTAGCACCTATGCAAACTATTCCTTTAAATACTTTTGAAACCACTTTCAGTGAAGTAAATGCTGTAATGAGAAATTTTCCTTCATTTAAGTCACTCTTAAAGGAAACTTTCACTGCACTACAGACCATCAGTACGTCGTCCAACTTGTCTTTTTGTCCACTCAGCTGCAGAAACCTAACACACACTTTAAAATAACAGCATCATAATGCGTCTTTTGCTAAGCAATAGCGTCCTCTGCTGACACAAGTGGCAATTACAGGCAACTGGCATATTTAAGTGTGTTGGTATGTCAGCGGGGAGAGTACCGCACTACTTGTAACGCTATTTGAAGGGGAAAAAATTATGTTTACATAAGATGAAGGGACAAATTTATTTTTACATGATGTAAAATGTCTTGCTTTGACATCCTTCGAGCTCATGACTGATGACATACAGTATGTGATGTGCTTTACCTCGGGCGTGTTGTCACCGCTGATCTCTATAACTCTTTGTAAAAGCGATAAAGCTATCACACTTTAATCCGTTTGCTCAGGTTGTCGGGTTAAATTGTTTTCATTGTTAATGATACATGAAAAAGCACATGATCGTTTTTTATGTCCATAGGTCCTGTAAAGCTGATGTGTCTTTGGCTTTTTCCTTTCAATTTGTATTGATTGA
>CAAKHC010003557.1:10965-38559 GCA_901007825.1 Macroramphosus scolopax | reverse complement strand
TAATGTGCCAACCCCCTGCAGATGTGTGTTGTGTGTGTGTGTGTGTGTGTGTGTGTAAATGTGTGAGTGTGAGTGTGAAAGAGAAAAAGAGAGAAAGAGAGAGAGGACACAGCACAGAATTCCTACTGTGCTGCACCTCAGGTTCAACAATGTGGGTCAGAGACATGCAAAATCACATTCAATCTCACATCTATAAACAAACAGACATATTTAGGGACAAACTGTTTCCAAAAAGAACCAGAAGAAAACTGGGGTCGACAAACTCACCTTAAATCTCAATATGTTGCAAGCAGTGGCCAGTGCTTCCTCCGAGTCTCCGTCTCTAGGAAGATTTATGCCCGCAGCGGACTCCCATTCTGTGGATTCTTTGTGGTCTCAGGTCTTTTCTCTGGTCTTCTCTCTTCAAGCAAAGCCACCTCTCACTTCCGCCGCTCTGCCACTGAGAAGTCCTCAAGACTGAATATGAATAGAAAAAGAGCGAGCTTGCCCCTGTGAGGCACCCGGTCTCCAGCCAGCCGAGTCTATATCTGTCTGCACTCTGCCGCTTGATGGCTAAGCTAAATAAGATGAACATCAACGGCACTTCAAGGCTAATTAGTCAAGTGAAGTGATCCACAAGCCTGATGAGAGGGGGGGGGTGCCCAGCACAGTGGCAGGTGAATAGGAGGAGAAGAACAGATAAAAAGAGAGGAGGATGACGAGATAGTGTGTGTGTGTGCATCTGGATGCTAGTGTGGGAGAGAATGTGAAGGAGAGGCGGAGAGGGGGAGAAAAAAACAGAGGGAGGGAAGAGGGAATAAGAGAATGAGAGAGCGGGAGTAGAGACTGAGAGCAGCAAACAGCCAGCATGTGTATGAGAGACTAAGAGATGCAGCGAGCGAGGAGAGGGAGAAAGCGAGAGTTAGAGAGGGAGGGAAGGAGGGAGTGTGCGTTGAAGGCTGAGGAATATAGTGGCTAAAATGGTAGGCACAGTTCACTTTAGTAATCCATAAACACACTATGATACTGGCAGACACCATGGGCTCTGCAATTATGAGAAAATGTGGAAGAACAGTTAAAAGGGTACGAATATTCTGATTGTTATGTATCTTGGTTCGGATTGTAGTTTTGACTTTATGAGCAGTGCTGCTCTAAACTTCAGGTGTGACCCTGTGAGTTCTGGTGGTCAGGAGACAAAGTCCAACTTACCGTATGGACAGCAGACAGTGGGTTAATGATGCGGTGTAAAGTGGGAAAGTGGGTTGCATCCTGCACATGGCCCTTTGTGGGTCAGACACACACAAATGCAAACGCACCCACTGAGTGTGCGTGTGTGAGTGTGTGCGTGTGTGTGTGAGTATTGCTGCAATGGCACTAGTACACTGCTGCCACTGCGTCCCAAGGTATTGCCACACAGACCTGTACTTGGTTTGGAATTCAGCCCTACAGCAACTAAAACTATTTTAACATATCATAATACAGAGCTATAACAATCTCTAAAATAGTTTTCCTGCAAATAAGATCCTTATAATCGCACATTTAGTATTTCAAGGTTGGTAACGAGTTATTTGCCTCCAATTTTACACTAAGTGTAATAAAATTTAACAGAAAAACTTGAAATTTGGATAGATGTATTCACTTTTTTTGCAAGATGAAAATCTTGAAAAATTTATTATTTTTGTGTATATAATAATATGAAGTTACAACCATCAGCAGCTAGCTCACATAGACTAAAAGTACCGGTGCCCATCAGGGCTCACTCCTGGGGCCTATGCTATTCTCTCGCTAAAAGTAAATATAATATCCCATCCTATGTTACTCTAATAATAGAAAATAATTGGGGTTATGACTTCTTCATCTATTAGAAAACCAGTTCAAAAGGAATAAATATAATAATTGTAGTCTTCAAATATAATTAAGGGGAGCACAATTTGAGTTGAATATAAGGGTAAATCCTCTCTCTTACCATCTGTATTTTTGACAGAAGAATTTTGGTCAACTGTGTAAAGAAAGAACATAATACAAGCTGCCCAACCTTTACCTGCACTCAAGCACAGCACCCATAGTTAGAGAGGGACAGGCCACTCAACAAGAACGTCTTTTTTTTTCCCTGGGAATGATGGATAAAATCACGTGGTGTCACAAATGAGAATAGTTTCCATGGTAACTCACTGAATTCATAGACAAGCCAGGAAATGCACAGAGACTGAAAAACACACATTTAAAAGTGCACATACAATGTAGATGAGACAAGTGCCACTTAAAAAATGGCATTGCTCACAAACAAGGGACAAAAACGTTCGAGCACAAAATGAGAGGTGAGAGGGCATGACGGAACATATCCTCCACTCGTGACTCAAGTCAGTTAATGACTTTTAATCACCTACACTCTCAAAAGAGATCCACATATTTTCTCCAAATTATCCCCATTAACACCACCTGAATAATGTCGTACAGTCAATGAGTCATCCCCTATTGTTTAGTTTAAAAAATGTAAAGGCAAAAGCAATGCCCTGAAGCTCATAAAGGAGCTACTTTCCAAAAGCTACAGCATTTCTATGTAACAATAGCACCTGGTTGATGCAAAGACATAGAAACGATATATTTCAGTGACTATATTAATATCTGTCTTTTACGGCCTCCCAGAGGACATCTCTATTATTCGCCTCATCACTTTTACTCAAACTCTGCAGGTACGCAGTTTTCTGTGACATTTCTATCATGATGATTGGTTCTTTTAGATATGCCTGTCTGGTCGTATGAGTTATGTATGTGATGAAATAACACAGGTATCATCTTACGTTACAGGAATATAAAGAGTGAGAGGAGTTGTCACGCTCAAGGACGAACTGCAAGACACTGTAGAACATTGTAAATAGAGCAGGTGCACAGGGGTGTGTGTGTGTGTGTGTGTGTGTGTGTGTGTGTGTGTGTGTGTGTGTGTGTGTGTGTGTGTGTGTGTGTGTGTGTGTGTGTGTGTGTGTGTGTGTGTGTGTGTGTGTGTGTGTGTGTGTTTGCAGCTGTAAACACACTGTCGACATCAAACCTGCCCTTGTTTATTTGTAACTGGAAACATTTACAAAGAAGAGAAGCCCAGTTGACTGTGGATGCTTGTTGATGTTGTTAAATAGATGTGAAACACATGTTCGGCTACTACAATCACACACCATTCACAGAAAATGGACCTTCAAACTGAAACAACTTGACTTTATGAGTTTACAACAATATGAAGGTTGTTAATGTAACTTGAGTTCTCCCCGTCTGTAAAACCCAAATTCAAAGAGTCAACCAGTAGCAAAAGATATTTACTTATCCTTTAAACATGATTTCCCTGCTCTCTGCTCCGAGAAAGGATGTAATGTCCCTTTTCTCTTGCGGGTAATTGAGGATATTGAGCAGAGAAATCACAAAGTGTAAACATTGGATGACAGTTTGTGGGTTGGTCCTGTGGTCATGCACTTAAAATGGAATGAAAACTCAGTGCAGCGTCCGCTTGGTCAGAGTTGGACAAGGATGACCTGCAGATCCGGTCGGGCGGCTCGAGGTCACACAGAAACAGGAAATGAATGCAGGAATCCGTCCGTCCTATAAGTTTCAAATCAGAGTGAATCACAACACAGCTGATATTTCTGTGATGGAATTTAGTGAGACAGCAAATTGAAGCAGAAATAAATGCAACACGTCTGCTTGAGAAGAGACTTTTAGGGTTAAACATGAAGGAGTTTGTGAATGAAAATGGCGTTAGATACAGAAGACAGAGCCTGATCAGAAACAGGGAGGACTCAGACTAAAATAACAACGGAAACAAAGTGTTGCTCCATACAGTTTCACAGTATAAAAGTGTCAGTGTCTTGACTGAATGTATTCAGCAACATGATGTCACCGGTCTGAGTTTACTGATTCATCTTTACATTTATCTTCTCTGCTTCAGGCTTCTTGGACAAGAACAACGACCTGCTCTTCAGGAACTTAAAAGAGGTGAGACTTTAAGAAGAGCATCAATATTTTAGTTTGATTGAGGTGCCGGGTTCCGAGGTTAAAAGATGCCTTTGTTTTGTATTTGTAGGTTATGTGCATGTCAGAGAACAAGATCCTGAACCAGTGTTTTGATCGGGAGGAGCTGAGTGACAAGAAACGCCCCGACACGGTGAGACGTCTCACTCCACATATACAACTTATACATGATGCTCTCATGCATCCCAACATACTTTCCCACAGCAAAACAAACAGTGATGTGTTTCCCTCTGCCAGTACCGAGTGGGCAGATTGATGGGGATTCTCTGCTGCCCCCCACTCACTGAGGAATGCCCTTCACCAACACACACACACACACATTAACTTGAATGTGATGCTGTCACAGCCTGGTCATTCCCCGCCCTCCACACTAGGACCAGTGTTCGGTCTCTACTGGACTGCCAGTCACTCCTCTCCTTGCTTCTCACCACCTGATCTCTCCCTCGCTGTATATCCATCCAGCTTCACTTTGCCTTACTTCACTCTCCTCTCTTTAGTCTTAACCTCCGTTACTCACTTGCTTCCATTCCCATCCTCGTAACCAGCTCTAACCGGCTCTTATCCTCTGTCGTGCTTGTGTCTGCCCTTCCAGGCAGCCACCCAGTTCAAATCCAGTCTGGCGAAACTAATGGAGATCCTCATGTCCAAGGAGCCGTCATACGTCCGCTGCATCAAGCCCAATGACTCCAAGCAAGCAGGTACCAATCAAGTCTTTTTTTCCATTCATATGAACACTGTCACCTGTGGAGTTACTCTGCTGGGTCTGTAGGAGATGTGGAACTGGTACCTGCTATAGCCGGCTACAAAACCCTCGTTGCTTGTTATTGTTACGATTGTAGACTTGTTGAAACTCTTAGATAATCACAGTTTATTTTCTTCTTGTCTCTCCAGTGTTATTTGGTTTCCTACCAAGTACATTAACTCATCTCAGTGTTTTCTAAATACACGGTTGTTAAAAATGCTTAATGGAGAAAAAACAGGTTCATCTCATGGACGGACATTCATTGTAACATATACCAATGAATATTGTATTGAGTATTGTGTCTGTAACTGGAATGAGCAGCAGAGGGTCTGACGTATAAAGATCCTACTATTTTTAGCTATTGTTGAAAACACTCTGAGCTTTGATATCAGCTTCATGTAACAGTTCTTGTAAACACAGTTGAAGCAGCTTAGCAGCTTCAACAAGCTAATATTCCTCTGAGACGTCATGTTAATCTGCTTTGACTAAT
This sequence comes from Macroramphosus scolopax, assembly GCA_901007825.1. Taxonomy (NCBI): domain Eukaryota; kingdom Metazoa; phylum Chordata; class Actinopteri; order Syngnathiformes; family Centriscidae; genus Macroramphosus; species Macroramphosus scolopax. The sequence continues at coordinate 33,334 of CAAKHC010003557.1, read as the reverse complement.
TCCATCCAAAACAGTTTATTTTCCGCCACATCAGAGGCCACGGAGTAAACTCTCCCTGTGTTTGTCAGTACATCGGCCCGACCTTTGTTTCTCTCCTCAGTCGGCCTTTTGTTAGTGTCACAGTGTCTCTCTGTCCTTCGTCACTCCTACTCCGTCTGTTTAGCATTTACTGGTTTTCTCTGGTTCATTTTCTCCAGACTGATTTAACCCGACTCGCCACCGCTCATTCTTTCCCTCCACCTTTTGTTTCCAGTTCGATTTGACGAGGTGTTGGTCCGTCACCAGGTCAAGTACCTGGGGCTGATGGAGAACCTCCGAGTGAGAAGAGCAGGCTTTGCTTACAGACGGCGCTACGAGGTCTTCCTCCAGAGGTGATCACCTGATTCTGTTTGTTTTCCTTTAATCAGTGAGGTGAAATCACATGTCACCACTTCAACCCTGAACCATGTTGACAAGGACATAATCAGGTGTATGTTGTTGTTGTTGTTTGATGAATACGACTTCATAGACTTGTTAATTGTCAAGATAAAGTATGAATATTGAATGTGATGCAATCCGTCACGACACCCTGGACAGCCACTTCCTTTCTAACCACGGTATCCAAACCAAGTCTTTGCTTTGAAACCTCCAATATGCAAATTATAGTAAAGTAGTTCCCATTTGAAGAAGCAGATACATTGACTGGACCGGGGCAGCAGGAACATATGAAACCCAGAACAACCTACACATAGTCTTATAGACTTGTGGGTCCCATAAGAACATCCATGAAAATACCAAAAATATTCCTCACATAAATTCAGTAGCCAGATTTAAACTACCTAAGACGAACAACATGCATTCGACTGTCCAACCAGCCGTCCTCCCTTTGTTGGAGGTGCTTTTAGTTTATTTACAGGATCAAGTAATACACCAAAGTATCTCAGTAGAGTTTGATGATTAATGTGATAATACTGCTCACCATCAAATTTATAGCTGCAACAAGCATTGAATGATAAGTTGAAAAATGACGTGAGACCATTAGATCTTAATCATCCTCAACTATTGTTCCTGTATTCACTGCTGTCTGTCTGTCTGTTTGTCTGTCTGTCTGTCTGTCTGTCTGTCTGTCTGTCTGTCTGTCTGTCTGTCTGTCTGTCTGTCTGTCTGTCTGTCTGTCTGTCTGTCTGTCTGTCTGTCTGTCTGTCTCTCTGTCTCTCTGTCTGTCTGTCTGTCTGTCTAGATATAAATCCCTCTGCCCAGACACGTGGCCCAACTGGCAGGGCAAACAGACTGATGGAGTGGCCACACTTGTCAAACACCTGGGATACAAGCCTGAAGAGTACAAGCTGGGCAGGTCAGACACACACACACACACACACACACACACACACACACACACACACACACACACACACACACACCCATTGCAAGAGAGAACTGCCCATATGGGTCGACAAACTGAGATGTCAGAATCAGTCGAGCGAGCTAGACAATGTTGTCATGTTTCTGTTTTCTCTCGAGTCTGCAACATGTCTGTTTGGCACTCTGACAATAACTGGTATATCAGATATGTCTCGATGCTTGAATGATCGAGCGCATCTTTAAACTCCACCCTGCAGATCCAAAATCTTCATTCGTTTCCCGAAGACTCTGTTTGCCACCGAGGACGCCCTGGAGACCAGGAAACACAGTCTTGGTGAGAGCCCGTGACATTGCTGATCACTTGTGTTCAAACTGTTCTAACAGCCTCAGACTGGAACCATCTCTCTTGTTGCTCTGTGTCGTCCCACAGCCACCAAGCTGCAGGCAGGATGGAAAGGCTACAACCAGAAGTCCAAATACAAGAAACTCAGAACCTCAGGTGAGGCAGTTCCTGGTTGCTCACGCCTCCACTTGGCTGCAAAAACTCTTGCTCATGTTTAGTCATCACAACTAGGAAAGATCTCAAAGAAATCAACATATTTTTATACTGTTTGTATTTGAATATATTTCTTTATCGGTTACAATCTGTGTAATGTCCTTCATCAGCCATCGCCATCCAGGCGTGGTGGAGGGGGATCCTGGCCAGGAGGAGGGCCCAGCGCAGGCGGCAGGCTGCTGGCACCATCCGCAGGTACAGACCAGCTAGATGGATACCAGCAGAGACCAAGACAACATTCACTCTCTGATGATGTGATTTGTGCAGGTGTGTGTTCTTGAAAAGAGTTTTTTAATACCCTTTGTCATTCCTCCAGGTTCATCAAAGGCTTCATCTACCGCCACAAGGAGCGCTGCCCAGAGAATGAGTATTTTCTGGATTATGTGCGGTACTCCTTCCTCATGACGCTGCGCAGGAACCTACCGAAGAACGTGCTGGACAAGAGCTGGCCGGCTCCACCAGCCGCTCTCACTGAGGTGAAAATACGACGCAGTAAACAATGTTCATCCAGAGTTAATTTGTAAATAAAGTTGTCCTGTAGTGCAAAACAAGTAAGTTAGTAAGTGATAAACACAAGATTATAATTAAAGTTTATTAGTAAGAAAAAATATTTTTTAATAGGTTTTACATAAACTGTGATGTGTGCAGCCGTCCGTTTGTGACAACACTCTCTGTGTCTTTAGTCATCCGAGCACCTGCGTAAGCTGTGCATGCAGAACATGGTCTGGAGCTACTGCAAGAAGATCAGTACTGAATGGAAACACCAGGTGAATACTGTCCCATCACTCGCTACAACCAGCTGTCGGTGGTGACTCATCAGACTGTCAGGCTTCTTGTTATTTGCTCCCTTCATTTGTTTCCCTGTCATCCAACCTGTATGGATAGATGGAGCAGAAGATGGTCGCCAGTGAGATCTTCAGGGACAAGAAAGACAACTACCCACAAAGTGTGCCCAAACTGTTTGTTGGCACGAGACTGGGTAAGCTCCAGGCCTTTACTTCCTCTTCTTCAGCTCTCTACAGGTTTTAATTGCACACTATGAAATGATTTACCAGGATGCTGCCTCTTGTTCAGATGGAGACAACATTAATCCCAAGGTGCTGCAGGCTCTGGGCAGTGAGAAGATGAAGGTACGTAAAGTCCCAATGTAACAGACAGATTAAAATAGAAGAGGTTTCTTCATCATCCCTCCTGATCCCAGTATGCAGTGCCAGTCACCAAGTACGACAGGAAGGGTTACAAGGCTCGGCCGCGCCAGCTGCTTCTGACTGCCAACAGTGCCATTATTGTAGAGGAGGCCAAACTCAAGCAGCGCATCGAGTATGGAGCTCTGAAAGGTCAGAGGTCAACAGATGGATGAATCATCTGCTAAATGAGTATCACTGAACTCCTGACCCAATAAAACTGTCCGTCCTCTGCAGGTATCTCAGTCAGCTCCCTCAGTGACGGCCTGTTTGTTCTGCACGTGCCCAGTGACGACAACAAACAGAAGGTTGGACAGATTTCAACACACCACACACTGAAGTATTACAGAACCAGAACCATGTGTGGTATAACTGTCATACAAAACATCCCGGAGTTTAAACCATGTGTGTGTTTTTGCTGGTTCCGCCCCAGGGAGACGTGGTTCTGCAGAACGACCATGTGATCGAGACCTTGACCAAAATAGCCATCTGTGGTGACAAAATAAACAGCATCAATATCAACCCGGGAAGGTGAGACATGCAGCAGATACTCAGAGAACCACCCTGTGTAATACAATACTAGTATGTAGTGTCAATACTAGGTATGAGGCGGTAACACCCAGACACACATGTTTGGAGTCCCGCAGGAGTTAGAGTCTACTGAAGTCACTCTGGTGTCCCGTCTAACTGCACTGTGTTTCCCCTCCAGTATAACGTTTACAGTGGGTCAAGGAAAAGAGGGGATCATAGACTTCACACCTGGATCAGAACTACTGGTGGCCAAGGCTAAGAACGGGCACTTGTCTGTGGTGAGTGGTTGAATTTGATCCTGAAAATGTTTATAGCAATCACAATGAGCTTTTAAATGCTGGGCCTGATCAAGTCATGGACCATGAATTAGCTTGACACAGGCATTTCTTAAATAGTGGCACCCAGTAGTTATATCATGTGACTATAGCATTTAAAATATACTGCGGCAGTATTTGAAGTAGCACTGATCAATATTCAGATATTAATTAATATATGAGTCTGTCTTTTGTCTTTTGCCTCATGAGGCATCAGATGTTTTCATCCAACTAGTTAGAGTGTAACATCAGCTGCTGCACCGCTCACGTTTACAGTGACTCTTTGTGCCCTGACGCCAGTTGTTTTGGTTTTCTTCCTCGCAGCCTTGGCTCTCCTTCAGGTCGTAGTGAACTGCAGCAGGCAGCAGCTTTCAGCTTAAAGTACTTCCTCCATCCACCCAGCATCAAACAGCAGATTGAACAGAGCAGAGTATTTAACTGCTGAAGAGCTAAACAGGTTTAGAGAGGATGTTGTATATGTCGCCAGAGACACGACGTATAATGAATCTTGCTCCATGTCTGTTGGATGTGTAGATAAGCGGCTGTTTATGACTGAAGCCTGCCGGTAATCCAGATCATCAGTGATGTGATTACACCTTGTTTTGCAGCCCAAAAATTTCAACTAAAGCAGCTCTGAAATGTGACAACCTTTCAAGGACTGTAAAGTCCTCGACCACATCACAGAGGGATTATTTATTATTCTTTGAGCCGGACTCCTGATGGAAAACAATAACAGGAAGAGCTGTTGAGACAGGTTTGACTGACGTTAACGCTGTAGAGGGTTCACTTCCTGTTGATGTGACGTTCTTCTCTTCTGGACTCTTCCAGACGGCCCCGAGACTGAACTCCAGATGATGGCCACTCCACCACACACACACCAGGACCTACCTGCTCCTCCATCCTCTGTTCACGTGACCACAGACCCAGCTCTGCTTATGCCAATCAGATGCAAGCTGTCACCACACTGGTGGCATCTGCTTCCAATTAAAAGAAAATAAAAGTCCAGCAAAACTAATTGATATATTTATGGTTATATATATATTTTGTGGGATTAATACTTTTTGAATATTGTGATTTTATACATGAGGCCAAGGAATAACAAATATTTTGATGCGTTTGCACTGTGTTTGTTTAATGTGCTATATTTAGGAACATGATGAAGCAAACAATGAGGGAAGAATAAGACACAACAGTGGGAGGAAGGAGATTGTAATCAGGGTTGTTGTTGTCTGTTGCCTCTGTTCACTCCTTCTGCTTGATTTTCCTCCTGACAGTGCTTTTCCAACTGGGGCAGATTGTTTAGTGTTAGAAGGTGTGTGGAATAGAGCTGACAGCGTGTCGGTGAGCTGTTGAGAGGTTCAGGGATGAAGAACAACTCAATCAAACGATGAGGCAAATGCAAGTAAATCTACAGGTTGATAGCAACCTTGATAAAAGGCTCCAAGTTTGGATATACTACTGAACATATATTCATACTGCTGAACACAAAGGGAGCTGAGGAAGAAGAATCACTAAATCAAACAGCATTCACTGTAAATTCAGCAAAAAAAAAAGAACAAAGTATGTGAAACATGACAGAGTGAAGGGCAGCAGAAAGGTGAAGAAGGATGATCGAGCGCAGCGTTAGCTTGCCTTGATGCCGGGTGCTTGGTCCTTTCTCCTTGACTAATTTTTTTTCTCAATGACTGAGTTCAAGAGCTTCTCGTTGAAAAACCATGACACTCTACATGAGAATGAGTCGAGTTAAGTGTAGATAGAAGCCCGTCATCGTCTTACTGTATGATAGCGACTGCATGCACCAATAACAGCACTGCTCTCTATAGCCGGCTACATTCCCACGCTTCCCCACATGTCTGTTTGTCCTGCGTCCTCCATCACCGGCCTGCTCTCTGCTGCCGACATCAGCAGCTTCTGTCAGGCTGTAACTGAACTGGTCTGATCGCTGGTTCGACCAAAGCATCTGTTGGTATATTAAAATGTGTCTCACTATTTTTACACGGTGTGAAACAGACTAAAACTCACAATAGCATTTGATTGATTTGAATTGAGCTGAAAGCAGTGTTTTTATATTTAAGATACTACCTTTGATGTGTGAATACTCACGTCAGCTGTGTACACATTGAAAAAAACAGATAAAACATGTGAGTCAGAGAGCTTGAGATGTGTTGTTAAATGGGATTTATATCCTTGAGACTACTTTTACTACTTCAGCGTACCTTTGACCACAATTTTCAAATGAGGGTGGACTCATTCTTCTCATCTAGTTCTCAGCAATATAGTAAATTAACACTTTTGAGTGCCAGGAAAGCTTTTCATCTAGATGTTTGGCCCCAGGAGAGGAATAATGTAATTTAAACCTTCACACTTTAGAAAGAGAAGGAAAAGATTCCTGCATCCTTTTAAAAATATCACACCAGTTCATGTTGACAGCCTCCTAGAGAGCGGTTGTACAGTAAATCGCTATCTTGCTAATCCCTAATCTGACCCTTGATCCTTACCTCTTTCAATCTTACAGTTGAGACCAAAGCCTGACAGTGGGACAGTTCTACATTTTGAGAGGAGCTCCAAAATGTTTACAGGGTTGTTCTTCCAGACCTCGCTCAAAGATAGAGGAAGTGAGGCGGGTGCAATATGCCGAGGCAGGACTGTGGTGCTGCACTTATAAGCCAAAGACCCTGTTGCTTTCTAGTGATTCTGTGTTTTATGATTTATATTGTAGTGTCAGTTTTGAACGCTCTGTTTTGTTGATTTTCAGGAGGGAGATTTATATGTACAGTTTGTGTTCCGCGTTATAAGAGACATCCGAGCCTACTGAGGTTTGACGATGTGAAACATTTGGGGAGAAAAAGATTTTTGGAATTGTTTGTTAACTTGTTCATGTGCCTTGTTGCATAGCAATACAGCAGATGTGTGTGTGATTGTAAGAATTGGAGTTATTACCTCCTTGACTTTTAGGGTGTCAGAGTAGAGTCCAGTTGTTCTAAAAGGTTTCCTCTCTCCCCGTGGACAAGCTTTATTCTAACCAAATCCTATGATTGTCTATCTACAGATGCACTCCTGTTCTCTATCCTGACTTACTGTATGCTCCAAACCCATGTATAATGATGCCAACACACTAAAATAGTAAGATACTAAAGATTTGCAAAATAAATTGAAACATACACTAAATATGATAAATGACTCTTGTGTTTTTGCCTCCATCATTTCCTTTTTGCTTTGGTTCAGCTTTGTCTAACAGCACTATTCTGGTCTGTGTTTAAAGTTTAAAATAAGATGGAATTATTGATATATCTTAACATCAATTTACACTTACGTCTTTTCTAAATAGGAGGTAGGAATGCCCTTTGTCCATGGACCTGCCATCCCATATAGCAGAGAGAGTGCAGAGGCGGAGGAATTGTGTAGACAAGTATGTTAGTGTAGTCTGCCTGAGTCATTCATCCTCTGTCTGACCCTCGTCTGTTTAAGAGTTTCAGGTTGAAATATCAGCAACCTAACTGCTGGGCACTAATCAACCTATCAACTATTTTCATTGAAGTACATTTTGCCGATAATTCTCTACTTGTCATTTTCATATGTATATTTGTCATGTGAAAGTTTGACTTTAAAATTGAAGTTGTTAGTATACAGTACTGTTGTAAAAATACTCCATTACATCATTGACAGTTGGCGGCAGTCTGAGTTTGAATCAGCCACTAGATGTCGCCTCTGCTTTTTAGATACTCCTTAGTGTTTTTGTTTTCATCTGGCCTTTCCAGGGCCCTTGTGAACCCTCCACTAGGGTATTTCTTGGAAGAAGTTGCATGACATTTGAAGTAAACAGAGTCACTGAACATGCTGATGGGTGGAGTTATAACACATATAGGCAAGTTCCTGCCTGTTATATGGACGTACTGTACTCTTCATCCACAGGACTTGAAGGCCCCACTGGCTATTGTCAAATCAGAATATAGATCCAACTGGGGTCTTCAGACGTTTAACACTGATCTGTAGCATATATCTCAGTATGAAGGGGCTTGAGTTCCCCTTCAAAGCACAGACAATTCCCCATGTGGTTCTTTTACACTTAAAAGAATTTCTTATTTTCTGGTGCTAATTTATCCTTTTTAGGTCATATTTAGCATCAATTACATTAACACGTTAAATAGAAAAGCTACATTTTAAATTAGTATTCCCCATTTGCTTTTTAAGACATTTGTGTGGCTTTATTGTCTTGTAGTTGCGCTGTTATCAATACACAATCAAAAGCAGTTCTGTAGGTCATATGATGTTGACTCCAAATAAAAGCTTTTTTCTGACTCACAATTATCAGCTGTGTGTAAATATTTGTGTCCAAATATATCAAAACTGTGATCCCAGCCCATTCTCAGTGTTGGGAAACAGCACGCGTGTATCATGGGCGCTCTGTGATTGGCTGCGGCTCGTCTCTGGCTCAGCTGCGGTCCAATAGGAAGCCGCTGTTGTTTGTGCTCCGCTGCTGCGCTGCTATAAAGCGACAGTAATAACGGATGAGAGAGGAAAGAGTGATTCAAACAAACGATAGACGCAGTCTACATGTGAACTTCAGCCACTGCTCTGTGTGGTCACCGGACATCTGTACCTGCTGAAGCGGATCCAGCTGAGGACAAATTGTCCCTGAAACCACAGACTCAGGTAGGCTGTCCGCACCAAGGATGCTCTAACACACACACCCTCGCCCGCACTCACACACGCACGCACACACATTGTACTTCAATGGAGCAACGTCTGACGAATATTTTGGGATTCTCAAAGGAATCCCCATTTTGCAATGACATTATCTATCTCGGGTATGATTCTGCAGAGGAGTGTTGTCCTTCACCTTGAGCAGCTTCCCTACAGTTTGCCTATGTTTAGTTGCTGCAGAGGAAACATACGCTACAACAGCCTGTGACATTCAACTTAAGCTCATCAGTCTTTTATCCGCCGTGTTTTCTTGCTCCGACATTACTGTTGTCGTTGTCAATTATTTAAATGTGCTGCAAATCATCCATAGCTGATAGATTCGATCAGATAGAGTTGAAAATGCTACAGTTGTTTCAGTGTCATCCTTTCTTCCCTATTTTTCTCGTGAATTCTCTCGCATGATAGCAGTGTGTTACAGTGTGGTTGTCTATTAAATTATTAAGTTTGGGATTAAATGGCTAAAGAGAATTGAGTCTGGTCTCGGCGAACAGTGAACAGCAGTTCCAGGGTCTTTGTTTCAGCAGTATGGTACTTCCTCTGTGCTGTTGTTGACACTGAACAGCTGAGCGCATCCTGACTGATGTACGGCAAGTTAGTGAGAACTAATTCTTACAGCTCCAGACTAGTGGAGGGAAACGTTTCATAATAAAAGCACAAACTCCGAAAGTTCGTTTGGGAAAACTTAAAAAAACGTTTATTTAATTAACTTAACCGAGGAAGCTGTCTTTGTTTTCACAGTGTGTTCTTCTCTGTAGTTTTTAACATTGACAAACGTTTTGCAGCATTGATTTCGGTCATTTACATGAGGCAGATATGGATCCCATTGGGTATTGTGGCGGGATTTAAGTTCTTCAGACCCTTCTCTTTCTTACTTTGGCTAAAACTATAAAAACTGTGATTAATCCTGTGCCAAACGTGTGAATAATTTTGCATTGATTGTAATAGTAATAGTTTGATATTGCTGCCTTTTTCTTAGCCTTAATTTTAATAAGTTGTTTAGTTTTATTTTGAAAGTGCCCCTCCGGAAAGGTTAGTATTCTCTTCTGGCTAACTTGATGACGAGCAGGGAGGAGGCTGAGGATGCAGATTTGAGGAGGATGGGGGTATTGTGCAGATGATTTTAGTCCAGTTCAGACCAGTTCCAGCGTTGCTTTTCTGCTCCTGAATATTACTACATTGTCTTTATTTCTCTCACTGCAACGATGAACGGATTTGCGGCTAAAACACACAAAATCCATAAGAAGTCTGGTGTGTGTCAACATATGTAGTTGATTCTCATGATACACGGTGATGAGTGACATCAAGTTGGTCCTCACACAGAAACAGTAGAGGGTCTTAGCATTTTCAACACGTATTAATGTAGAGCACAACAAGCTGTACATGAACGTTGTTTGTATCTAGTAAGGATTCAGGACATGATATATTTTTTCTAAAATCTTAAGCTTTCACTGTGTCATTATATCACAGTTCAGCACATCAATTCTTCACTTCGCCAATAGATAGCTAATTTAGTGATAGACTATTTATTCCAAATTGACATAGTTGTCAACGTGTTCAATGCTTTGTGCTAATAATGTTGCTATAAATTACATTAATGGCAATAAACTTGTGTAATTACATAAACAGCTCACAGCCAATCTCGCGCCGTACTGGTTCGAACCGGAGCTCGCGCTGCGTTCAAGTGCCGTCGTTTTCTTCGCACACAGTGTCGTTTATTTCTCACACAGTCAACAGTCCAACATTTTCGTCCATGATTTCAATCTGTCGTGCCCTGTCAATGTATCACAGTCACTATTTTACGGTAGGCTACACATATATTTAATGACATTACGTGTACGTAAAATGTCAACCACAAATCTAAGACAAATTTCTAAAAATCAATAATTAAATAAATGTATCTTATAACTTCAACCTGTGAGCTTTTTATGTCTACATTTGACACTCGCTCAACAACATTTCGCAGCCAAAAATTCTCTCCATTTGTCCTCCACGGGTTCTGAATGTAACATCCACCTCACGTGTGGCTGCTGCACTAGCGATGTCACTGACAGCCAATAGGAGACACAGAACTTAAACCCTCAGGCCAATCAGATATCTCAGAGGCGCTTCTGTTTTATTAATGGGAGGGGTTAGTGCTCCTCAAAGGCCTCAGCTGTTTTCTGCTTCTAGCAACCTTCCTCTGTAACACCACAGTCATCATCATCTTCATCAAGGAACAAAGAAACTAAGATGACCCGAAACACTTTACACTTTTTGCCATGAAATCAAGCAGCCTTGAAATACGTTAGATGTGATGAACTCCCCACTAAGTAACAAAACAAGTAATGCAGCATCACATCATGTCTGATATGGTCTTTTCTGTCTAAATAAATATTTAACCTCTGAAGAGTCCTGAATGTCAAACTCATTTTTACCTGCTGCTTTCTGTTTCTTATCATCCAGGCTCCAGCAGCCTCCCTCTTCTCAGGCCAGTGAACCTTCAAACCAACTGGGATGGCTCCCACCCTGGCCACAGCTTTCTCCCGCCGCTGGTGGATGGCGGTGACGGCGGTCATCGAGAACCTGCTCTTCTCCGCTGTGCTGCTGGGCTGGGGATCCCTGCTCATCATGCTCAAGTCTGAAGGGTTCTACTCCTACTTGTGCAAAGGAATTGGTGAGTTTTACGTGATATTTATGATATTGCGCAAAGGAGGGGATAGTTAGATCTTAGTTAGATGGATAGTTACAGGACTTGATTTTGCCTCTACTGAGTGTCTATTAGCTGCGTGAAACCAAAGCCTCAATACACTGATTGAAACAGATAGAGGTGCTTCAGGTTGCATTGGAGTGCTGGGATTATTGATATTTGTGGACACACAAACACACACAATAGATCCAAAGGTGGGATTTCCTTGTGGTCAATAGGACTTGATATACTGTGCTTATCTGTGGTGTAATCATATTCACCTGATTAGTTTATCTTATCTTATTCTTTCCTCCGCTCTCTCTGATCAAAGGCGCTGCAGTGAGCTGCTGCACTCAGCGGTTCATTCTTAGGTTGTTTTTTTGTGACATGAAGTTGCTTTGGCTTTGAAGATCTAAATCAGATGACAACTTTTGGTCCCTTCTAAATATGATTTGCTTGTTAGCCATTGTCTCAGTACAGATGTAGGTCAGATATCAACATGTTGCAGGTCCTCATTATCATTCCAATAGTTTTGAAAGAGACCGTTCATCACTGATTATTATCACACAGGATATTTTCTACCTCTTTGATTCCTCCACTGTGTTTATGTCTCTGGATTCTACAAAGGAACGCTGATGAAAGCCTTGCAGGGTTAACTTGTGTACGTGTAAAGCATTACTGTATTAACCAGCCTGAATAGATACATCTGATTTTCATACAGATGAAAGTTAAAGATCCAATAATGTGTTATTGCAGCAGCCTGTTTATCTTATTGGATGTGGGAGGTCAGCCTGTATGGATTCTTGTAGTGACTCCACAGTCCCCCCAGCCCAATCATCACACGTCTCCACTTGCTGACCCCGTCTCTGACCTGCTTAGCAGCGTTTTGAAGTTGACAAAGTGACCAGGTCAGGAGGAGGCACCATATGCAGTGTTTGTACATGTATATTGTCACAGAGTAGTCAATTTGTGTTTGCGTACCTTCTGAGTAGAAACATGCTGAAAGGTAGTATTGTCCTACTTCTGGTAGAACTTGACAAAGCATTGAGCAGAGACTCCTTGTGTGTGCTGTGGGCTCTCACAGCATTGATCGGCTCAACATCCTCAGAGCTAAATACTCAGTATATTGTTTAAATACGCCTGCAGCCAGGTTAAGTTGTTTGTTTAAGTGCTTTGAGCAGGTGAGTAAAGGGTCAACTCTTTAGCCAAGGGAACAAACTGTTTGCACATTTTGGTAATCATTAAACCAAATAGGATGCGAGTATAGGAGAAGTGTATAGAGGATGCTTATAGAGGATGAGGAAGGGGTGTGTCAAAAGACAAGACAAGACATACACACAAAACCAGTTTTTAAAGCTTTAACATGAAGAAGAAACAGCCTCCGAGGACTATTGGTTTACACTGAACCCACAGTGTGTGTGTGTGTGTGTGTGTGTGTGTGTGTGTGTGTGTGTGTGTGTCTGTGTGTGTGTGTGTGTGATGTTAGAGCTCTTCCCTTGTTGACTCAGCTTTGCTGCGGCCATTTGATTAGTCAGCTGCTGCAGCCACCGGGAGACAGATGCTGCAACCTGATGTTAGTGCAACAGTCAGCACTTAATGCTGCAGCACTGATCATAATCTTCCTGTTGGTTGGATAATAAAGGACTCTTCAGTGAACATTTGTAACATTGATACAATCATTTTCATGAATAACAACGTGGCCGTTCTAGCAAAGACTTTGAAACTGTCTCAAGGTTTGTGAGGAAACCAGGAGGGAGGTGATTTCATTACTAATCAAGAGCAGCTACTCTTACTACAAATCATAATAAGAAATGTCCATTAATAAGTGAATTATATACTATAATCACAATAAAATGCTTTTTAGAATGCAACTTCCAGCAGTCTTATTGTAGTATTAACATTGTCTTCATGATTCAAAGACTGAACACTGATGATCATGATGTTTCATAAAGGTGGAGTCAGTGATTTTAATTCATTATACTTTTTGTGAAATTCAGTGAATGTCACTTCACGGTCTGCCAGTTATCCATTTATCCATCCATCCGTGTACGTGCTGAAAAATATCCAGAGTTCCTCCACAGTGTTGAGAAGGGAAACAAAGAAATACCGTTAATGTTATCGATACTTCATCCCTTGGTCGGCGAGCCAAGTTGTTGTTGTCATGTCACCGTGTGTCATTGACTTTGGTGTGCGGAGCTTCTGGAATACTGAAGGGAGGTTTTAGTAAGTAAACAGCTTGTTTCCTTTCCAAATTGTAGTCAATGTTGTGGATGCAGTCCCCATATTGTCATTAAGCCAGATGACCTTTCACCTACATACGTCCTAATAGGGTGTTATTTCCTGCACCAGGATGTGCAGAACTCCTCCTGTAACGACTCACCAGCATCTGCACCGCCTCCCATTCAGCTTCTCCTGCCTGAGTTCCTATATGTTTAAATTGACTGTCATGAAAGCAGATGTTCAGTTCTGTTGTTTGTTGGATTCTTGTTTATTGGAGACTATTAGATGACAACTTGCCCCAGGAATGAAAAGAAGAAAACACTCTGATGACTAAGTGCTTCATACCTCTCTCCCTCCCACCTCCACACAAGTGGTAACTGCTGAGTCCGTCTTTATTCTTTTCCTGGCAGTTTGACTGAAAACAAGTCAAGGTGAATGAGTTGTTTTCCTCCGTCAGTCCTCCCTCTTTGTCCCTTCAGTCTGTCTATGGATTCCAGCAGAGTTTCACAAGAGGCAGCAGTCTAATGGAGACAAAAATAGCCTCCACATGAACTCACATGGACTGTGTTCCGCACTGCTGGTGGGAGGCAGACTGAGCTGGAGTGTGTCTGAGTGAAACTGTTCCAGAGTTCCTCCAGCATGCAGGGATTCACTTGTGACTATTCCTGGAGCCTGTTGACTCTGTATTGTGTTGTTTCCTCTCCAGCCTGTTGATTTGAAATTTAATAAGTCTCCTTGCTTGTTTGATCAGCAGCTGAGGTCTCGGAGCGGGAGGGGTACATGAGCAGCACAGACCTTAAAGTAAAGCACCAGCAGCTCCCTTGAAATAACAAGAAGACAGTCTCAAATCACTTCATAAATCCTCAGCTTACTTTCTGTTTTTGTCCAGATTATCATGTTAGTCATTGAGAAAATGTGACTTTTTCCGTCTTTGTTTTCCCGCTTCGTAAACTTTGGTCATATTCAGATGCTTTTCTGTATTTCACCTTTTGTTACTTTATTTTGAATTTTGAAGAGCTCAACTGTGAAGAAATATAAAGCCATATAAATAAAATGTAGCTAAATTGAATTGATCATTTTTAAGGCGTCAACACTCAGAATGAACCTTTCAGGGATAGATAACTTGTTCCCATCAAATGTTTGCATATTCTTATATTTGGGATTTCAATGAGGGAGAATAAGAGGCTGAAATGTTGAGTAGTTTTTTAGTAAAACAGCTCTGGAGATGATCTTGAAAATGTATTTCACTATTTAGAATCAAACAATCGAAAGCAAAATCATGTGTTTATTGCAGATGTATTAACAGCTAACTCAACGTGTGAGAGTGACAGTAAATCAGGCAGGTAATCAGGTTTGTCTCTTATCTCACTTTCTCTGCATCCAGGAAACAGCTCCAATCTCTCCTACACATCAAACTCGGAGGAGTACCTGGAGATGAACGGCTGGCAGATCTGCAAGGACCAGGATGAGATGCTGAACCTGGCCTTCACTGTGGGCTCCTTCCTGCTGTCTGCCATCACCTTGCCCATGGGCATCGTCATGGACAAATATGGGCCTCGGAAGCTGCGACTGCTCGGCAGGTTAGGCCGGAGCAGAAGATCTCCATCAGTTTCCACCCTGTAGGACATGGGGGTGTGTGGTCTGTCTGCTTTGTGTTCATCACAGTGTTTTGTGTTTCCAGTGCCTGCTTTGCCTTTTCCTGCCTCCTCATCGCCTATGGAGCCAGCGATCCTAACAGTACGTATCCCTCTGCTCGTATCATTCCACATTCATCACTCTAGTGTCTCCATATGTCCACTCAGGGGCCTCTCACACTGCTCACAATAATGTTACTGTTGCAGGAGAGAAATATTGTAGAGCGCGCATACACGTAAACAACAATACAGTTTATTGACGCTGCTGTGACACATTCATCAATCAGACTGGACATGTGACTGTGATGTTGTGTCACCAGAGTTACTAATCTGCTCTTTCTCCTGCAGATCTCTCCATCCTGATCTTCTTTGCCTTAGCGATGAACGGATTTGGAGGCATGTGCATGACTTTCACCTCTCTCACGGTAAGAGCCTTATGATGATGGAAGGGGCTTATAATAAGAGATGGAACGATCAATCGGTTGATTGAGTAGTGAAACAACAAGAACAGAGTTGTTCATTTTGATCTATTCATTGCTTCATTTGCTCAAACAGAAATTTCGAGCACTCAGCTGCTTTTCTTTCTCGCACATGACAGTTGATTGAATATGTTTTTTCTTGTATTATTTTTGTTGAATGATAATTATCAGCACCTGAATAAGTGCCGGGCTTCTTTAAGCAAACATTTGCTGATTGCAGATGTCTGACATTTGCGTGAGCAAGCGCCAGAGAGTCGAATATGGAGAAAGTTCTCACATTCGCTGTGTCAAACCATCTGGCTTTTATATAATTGTTCCATAAATTAGATTGAAGAGAGCGCAGAGCGTCCGATGAGGGATGGAGAAGTGCAGAAAGACAGAAGCATTAGCTGAAAGGAAGGCCGGGCAGCTGGCACAGGGCGCCCGAGAGGAGGGGTAGCAAGGATGTGTGAACAGGAGGAAATGGAGGGATGCGAGAGGATAACGAAAGCCAGTGGTCAGGATGATCTCATCAGCCAGAGAAAGTGCTTCATCACAGGAGCGGCCACGTGAGAGAGGAAGAGTAATAGTAATCTATTATTCACTCCTGCTCTGCTGCTCTGACTGGCAGCCAAAAAAAGACCTCTCATCATTACTTTTTCATCCGCATAGGAACACATGCATCACCACGGTGTGTGTTGGTGACAAAGTTTACAGATGTGTTGTTGCTGTTGAAGTACAACCGACTGCTTATTCTGATACACGTACTCTGATACAGTCTCCAAATGGACATATCATCAGAATCTCAATGACATCACACGTGTAGTGTCCAGTACGGCCTGTACCTCTTTGCAACAGTGTTACTTGCAGCCTGAAGAGCCTGTAGAGCCTGAAGAGGCTGTCACTTTATATCACACAACAGCCGCTGAGGAGACAAAACAGGTAGCAGCGATAGCATGTGACTCTCCACCCATAGTCTACTGTTTTCCTACTGGGACCCTGGCACACACACACACACACACACACAGCTACAGAAGTTGCTCAGCTGGTTTTGCAGCCCCCCCCACACCCTTTTTTTTGTCTCAGATTGGTTGTTTTTGTCGTCTCCAGTTTCAGCTCTTCTCCCTCAGCAAGGCCAGACCTGCACACAACTGTTGTACACACAGTTCGTCCATCAGAGATGAAATGGAAACACGTCTCTCAACTCTAAACCACATCTATGTCCAGTTGGGACCTTATTCACGGGGAGGGGGATCAGTTAGAGAGGGTTCACAAGAGGGTAGCAGGATGTTGTGGGGACAAAGAAACAAGGCACAACATGAACACATCGAACCCAGGAAGCAATGGGGGCTTCGACACGTGCAGTCAGTCAGACTGAGAACAGGAGGAGGGGTTTCATGTGGGCTGTGGGTGTTGATATACTGTATGTGAATATACATATATGTGTATGTGTGTGTGTGTGTGTGTGTTTTGGTAGCTAACCCCAAAGGAAACTGAAATAAGAGTGAAAAGAGTCTCTGTGAAGTGAAACTGAGCTAACGCCCCCTCTTCTCCTCAGCTGCATCCCCTTGTTTTCAGTAGCTGAGACCTGTGCAATGAGCAAACACAGATAAAGAGCAAGGCATCTTTGTGTGGACTATCCTTGTCATAATGCTCTCCCCAGCCCCTTAAACCCAACGATCAACTCAATTCCAGTCAATGAATCAAATCCAAATTCTAACCGGAACGCTAAAAACAAGTCTTAACACTCAAACTGATCTTAAGAATTGTTGTCAAACAGTGAGGGCCAGTAAAAAATGTCCTCACAATGATGATTAAGAACTCAAAATGGGTCTCCACAAAAGATAGTACACACACACACACACACACACACACACACGGAGCAGCAACATCAACTAAAGGGCAGCTGTAGGTTAGAAGAGTCAGACTGTTAAATAAGACACACACACACATACACACATTCACACATACGGTGAGAGAACTCACATCTCTTCAGTTTCTGTGTGTTTACTGGGTTCAGTCTGAAACATCTGAAGCTCAGCCTCAGGTTTGTTGCACTCCAACAGGAGGGAGCCTGATACTGTCAGGACGAGGGAGGTATGCTGTCTGGTGTTTGTCAGCTGGTGTTTGCAAGTCTTACGCCCCAGCTGGCTGCACTTTATGATGGATGTAATCTTATCACGTTGGTTATGGTGGGACTGGTCAGAGCTGGTTCTCAATGGTCCGGCAGCAGGCAGCTGAAGATTCCACAGCAAACCCTCTTCCTTCTTTCATTTCTGTTCTTTCCCCTCATTTCCTCTTTCTTCCCCGCCCGTCTTTTGGCTCAGCATGTTTTGTGACTACCTCGTCCTTTTGTCACCTAACCCTGGGTTTCCATTTCCATTTTCAACCCTCAGCACACACTCTTATCCAGACTGGCTTACAAAACACGTACACAAGTGCAGCACAGCCAAACGTCTGCAGACATGAGGGAACTTTTCAACCGAGTAGAATGGGAACCTGAGTTTACTCACGTTCACTGATACAACCAGCAACATTCACCAGAGTTCAGACTAAACGTACCACAGCTGAAACGGTTTCAACAGCAAAATGTATCTTCAAAAATAAATCAAATTATAATATTAATGGGAAAACTATTCCATGTCAGCATGACTGTCATGATCTAATTATCTATCTTATCTAATTTATCCAGCAGTGAGCGTCTTTTCTCTTCTCAACCAGAGGTGAGAATGTTTGGACGAGCGGGTTGAGCTGTGGTGAATCTGTCCTACGCTCCGTCCTGACTCGGTGCCCTGCTCTATCTATTTATTTAACTCTAAATGGGACCATAATTCATGAAATGATCATCAGGCTGTATTCAATAAGACTGGAAACCAGAGATTAAGAACATATACTGGTTAGGAGGGAAGGAAACACCCGATGACGTTGCCCTCTGTTGTCCGTTATAAAAAGTGCAGGTTTAATTCACTGCTGGTGATATACACAAATCTACAAGGTCTATCAGCTTCGTTTATACGTTCTATCTTTGTTTTGTTTAATTCATCTAGGCTTCACATAACGGCCCAACGTTGATGGGATTTCCCCATTTTTAGTTGTTTGTCCGGCTTTTAATCCGCTTTATAATCCTGAACACACATGCTGAGTCATAACCGTCACCCTTCAGTAATAAGACGCCTGGACACTGCTCACACAAACCCTGACCCGTTCTCCCGACCTCTAAGCCATCCTCTGAGTCCCTTCATGGCTGTTTTAATACAAGTTTGTCAGACTTCTGCTCGTACCCCAGCGAAATGCACAAAACCAAACTAAACCCTGATCTCTTACCTGCAGGTAACTGCTCTGAGGCTAAAGTAGACTTATTGTCCAAATAGAGTCCATCAGTTTGTACCCTGCTGATGTCTGCATGGACAAACACATTCAGGCAAGAAGCAACAACAAAGTATCGCATTGCTGTGTGTTTTACTTCGTCATTCACACTCGATCCGAACAAGCATATTCTGATATTTGAGCCCTAATAAAACTGTGTTTTAGGTCATTTCCAGATCAAGCCTGTGTCTAAGTTCTATGTGGGGGCCGAACGTGTCAGTGTGGTAAATCGATGTGTGCTACCTCTTTCTGCTTTTGCACCATTTTGTATTTTTGACATTGAAAAACAGTTGCACAACGTAACCTTGAGGCTGAGACACACACACACACACACACACACACACACACACACACACACACACACACACACACACACACACACCGTACACTCCTGTGATTAGAAGAACATCAAGAGATCTGAATTTTTAATAAAACAAGGAAAACCATTCACCTTGAAATACCTGCAAATCTATGACATTTCTAATATCTTCAACTGCACCTTGTGATAATAATGTCGACTCCACATCAGCCTGTCGGTTCATTCAATGTGTTTTAAGACCCAGTGGATCGTTTATTGAGTCACATATGTGTCACTTGTCATTTGTGTCATTTCTTTTTTTGTGTGTGTGTGTCAGCGCCTGAAGCCACAGAAAAGAATCCGTCTGTAGTGTTTAACATTCACAATCTCACCGACAAGCCTGACAGCTGCTCTTTACAAAGACACTCACACTTTATCCCTGCGATGCTGACACCAGTAATCCTGACTTCTTCTTTTCTGATCAGCAGACCAAACTGGTTTGTGATGGTTTGGGGAGCCGTGGTCCCGCTGACTGTGACTCATACTTAAGCTGCAGAAACTCCCGGTGTGACTGGGGCCAACATGACGCTCAGCAGCATCACAAGGGGGAGGATGTGGTTTTCACTCTGTTTTCTGGCTTGCTGCCATATGAATAGATTGTTTATTTTGTCTATCTACTCACGCAGCCTTAGACAAGTGGTAAGGGTGCTCCCTCCAATTCAACTTCTTGTAAGAGCGAGCTAACAAGCCCGGTTGTCTTATTGGGAGAGACATCAATGAGGTGCATGACCAGGAAATTCGGGACTGACTGACTTTGTATCTTCAATGCTCCATCGGTTGCACCTCCCTCGTCTTCACTGAGTTTATTGATGCGTTCGTCTCCTGTAGGTCATTGGAATAGCGTGTCAGTGGCTATCAGCTATGTATTTTCTCACCCTAGACAAAAAGAGAAAAGTAAATACCTCTGATAACTTTCACAGACTCACTCACACCAGAGAGCATCCAGTTATTGCCAAGACCTGTGCTGTGAGTAACAGACATCATATTAGTACAAACTAGATGATGAGGAAGTGAAATCTGAACCTGTTGACTCTGCATAGCTTCATCGCTCGCCTTGATTCGTCATGCTGAGCACATCAGGTATGCTGAGCCGGACACATGCTGAGCTGGTCGTTTGCGTCTCCTCTCCACCAACCGGGCCAAAGGTTGCTCATCTCATCCCAGTGTGGCCATAACTTCCATATCAGTGCCGCTCCAGACAATCAGGAGTGGAGACATTTGGGGCCCTTGTTATTTTGGAAGTAATTGCAGGTGCATAGTGATTTGTCAGAGCTCACCTTTGGTCCAATTAATCTGAGGAGTGACATGTCTTTGTGGTGAGAGGGTTCAAGCTGCTGCCTAACAAGCTGCACTCCGGTGGTTGACACGGCGGCTGGGTGGAGTGGACGGACAGATGAGGCCTCTGCAGAGGGGGAGTTGAAGGATCTACACTATTCAGCAGAGAACTACTTCACACACTGTTGTTGACTTGAAATCAACTGACAGACCGCCAGATATCTGCTGCCGCCTTCCAGACCCTTTTTGTGTGACTCCCTCAAGGAGGCTGTTTACAGTTTGAAGTTGTCTAGTTAGGAACAGAGTGTGCTCTTGTCTCCAGCTGAGGGTTTGAATGTCATTGTGCAAGGCTTCTCTCTCTCTGCCCCGCTTCAACTGCTTGAACAAAACAGTTGTAGAAATGCTCCGCTGCAGTACAGTGTGTACTTTGTGGTGACAAGTCTATCACAAGTTAATAATGGAGAGCAGCTGTGTGACGTTCTGTCGTCATGTGTGCAGTTTTTGCCGAAGTTTTAGTTCACTTACACGGTTTAATTAATCCAGTTATTGACATTAGCCGAAGGTTAACAGGCTTTTTATAGGAACACAAACAGGTCACTCACATGGACAGACTTTGGTTCACTTCACTTTTCTTGAACTTGTTGTCATCAGGTGACGTCTGTGGTTGTAACATCATTGGGCCTGAGATTACGCTGTGTTTCCAACACCATGTGTGTAGGTGTGTAGTCTGATCTATTGTTGTTGTCTTTTGCTCTCTTGTCAGCTGCCATCCATGTTTGGCGACCTGAGGTCAACCTTCATCGCCCTGATGATTGGCTCCTACGCCTCCTCTGCTGTCACTTTTCCCGGCATCAAGGTAACATTTGATTTGTTAAATCAGTTATCCAAAATATGAATTTTTCTGTTGCACCTACTGATTCTCCGCTGTGGGACTGTGTGCCCGCCTGTAGGTGATCTATGACCTTGGTGCCACCTTCATCACCATCTTGCTGGTTTGGGCCTCTTGCGCCTGCATCGTCTTCTTCAACTGCTTCGTCAACTGGCCTCTGGAGCCCTTCCCTGGCCCAGAGGACATGGACTACACGTAAGAGACCGAGACACACTCCCTCTCTTGCACACACACAAAGGCAAACATGCGTTCCCTTTGCCTCCAGCTATCCTTTAAATCAGCCGTGTTAATGCTGTTAGCTCTTCGTCTGCTCGCGACAGCTGTAAATATATTGTTACTGAGCTCATAAATCAGCTTCTGTCGAGCCCCCAGTCTCCACAGAGATCACAAAAACAAAACATAGACATGCATCTGCACAATGAATCCCAGTGAAATTCAGCCAAGGCCAAGTGGACAGGAAAGACTGTAAAACCAGCAGATCCTCTGTGCTCTCACTCACCTGGATCTTTTGTTTCCTCCTCATTCGTACCTCTTCCTGTCTCCCCCTGCTGACACGACTTCTTTCCTTCATGTATTCCCGATCTTATATATATATATGTGCACTCCTCATCATTTTCTTTCTGTTCCCTCAGGGTGAAGATTAAGTTCAGCTGGCTGGGCTTTGACCACAAAATTACAGGGAAGCAGTTTTATCGACAGGTGACCACCGTGGGGCGCCGTCTTAGTGTCGGCAATTCCATTAAGCAGCAACACCAGCCGTCCAAAGACCTCGCCTCGCAGGAGGCCAACAAGCTGTGCCTGTCCACCGTCGACCTGGAGGTGAAGTCCAAGGCTCCGGAGGAGTGTAAGTCTAAAACTGGAGATCCAGCTTGAA
>CAAKHC010003557.1:0-10945 GCA_901007825.1 Macroramphosus scolopax | reverse complement strand
AACTGGAGATCCAGCTTGAATAGTAGTTGTAGTTTTACAAAAAGCACTGCTGTTGTTTCTCTCCGCACAAGCCCGTTTGAGCCTTATTTCTTTGGCTGTTGTTGCCATCTGCTTGTCAAGCCGGAGTCCCTGCTGCCTCAGGCACCATTGAGACCAAAGTCACCGTGCTTTTGTTCTCTTCTATTTGGTTTGTAGGATTGTCACAATAACAACGAGGACATGTGGGTGAAATATTTTGATATTACATTCAAGTCTTATTCCACAGCGTTATATTTAACATAAGGTGGCGGAGAAACAGCTCGACGACAGATGTGCCAGATTCCAGTGAGAGTTAGGATGAAAGATATCTGGCAAGTCTCAGGGAGAAAAGATTCGACAGATTTTGCTCCGTAGCGAATGGGAATATAAATTCTATAAGCAACTAATGTAAAAAAATATTGTCCCATTTGGAAAAAGGTCAGGTTATTGGAGTCCATGTGAACATAGTCAGTGATTTCAATCCACCCATGTCTCATGGATTTATACATAAGCCAAGAGATTTTCCCCCAAAACCTTGCAAGGTCATAATATGTCAATACGATGGCAGCGATCTGCTGCCCCTCAACAGTAATGCTGAATGTAAATGTACTGCACTGGAACATCAGCTGCATCACCTGAAACATAAAACCTCAGGATCTGACCTGGATCTGTACAAAACAATTAGGCACGAGCGCCCCCTTACATACCTATCGTACCCCTTAAATGCCCCTTTACCTCTGCTCTACATCCACACTAAGCTCACCTCTGTTACCCCTACAACTCCAGGCATCCACAGGCCCTTCTGCTCCGCTCCAGCCTCTCTGGCTCTCCCAATTTATCGGGGTCAGGGACTCCCAGTTGGTGGGGTAGGTCTTTCCCCTTTCGGTTTCTTGGGTACCAAATGGACCGTGCAATCTGTTCGGACCACATTCTTAGAAAAGCCGCCCAGCAGGTGTTGGATGTGCCGGCAGGAGCTCATGAGAAGCAGTATTGTGTGTAAAAGGCCGAGCAGCAGCCGGTCATCTGTTTGAGTGTGTTTGTTAGGAGTGCAGTCAGGATGTCCAGATTACACACAGAAAACCTGGTTTCTCTCTAATTTAGGGCTGGTGAAGGTGCATTTACTTACCCAGTCCAGTGTCTTCCTCTTTCCTACTATTTCCCACTCTGTTATATTCTCATTATCGGATCTGCTTTTTATTTCGTCACAGCCTCTAGTGCCTTGACCAATGCAGGAATAATTCAAGTTGATCATTGCACCATCTTGAATGAGGCGGGTATTGCCTTTTCTAGTCCGTGGCCGGGAACAATCTGTTACAGATGTCCACATTGCTGAGAGGACCAATCCGAATCACGTACGATGGCCTTGCCTCCGCTGTTCCCACTTTGATGTCACTAGAATGTCAAAGTTTCACTTTCACATCCAGTGAAACAGCTCAAAATCACCCTCATGATTTGGCCCTGACCCTTGTGCAGGTTTCCATGGTTACATTATGACAATGTTCAGGTTGTGACCCTGACAACCACCGTGAGGTTTGAGTGAAATGTCCCAACTGCTATCACATGACTTGTCATTCACTTCGGGACGGACATCGATGGGCCCGTCAGAACAATGATGACTTTGTTTTTCTCTGACTGCATGTTTTGTACAAATGTCAGCAGGTTTACACACAAAGCTCTGTAACCGTCACATGTAACCCTCCGCATGCTGACATCGTTCATATGTTGAGGTTTCACTGGTGCGTCTGCAGACTCGCTGCTGTTTGGATCAGAGGCTCTTATTCTAACAATTATCATACAATGTTTGTTCTTATAAAACATCATTGTGACTTGCAAGCAGACACCTCCTTTAATCAAGCTTGGATGGATAACTTGTTGTGGGTCATAAATCCAGCTCCATCTGTGCACCAGCCATTATTTGGTTTGTCAAGTGCTTCTCCATATGGGCTGTTGTGTCCATTTCCCATTTATATTCATGAATTAGATTAATGATCAACTTTTCCCTAGAAACCTCCTGCTTGAAAACCTCTGCCTCTCAGTTTCTCATGCATGTCATGGCGCGTTACCGTAGCAGCCAATGGCCAGTGGGAATATTTAGGTGACAATCTCTTGACTTAGCCCCGGGAGGAAGCATGCTGGTGTAGTTTTCCATCATATGAGCAGGGTTTATAAAGGGTAAAGAGACAGTCACAGGCAGGTTGGGTCCAGTGTCCATTTATACTGTTGATTCTGTGAATAGTATCTGACCACAAGACTACAAGTTATATCGTTTTTTTCGCCGATCTTTCTCTTTATGAAATCCCTCAGAATGTTCTGTCCAGATGTGATGTAAAAGCCACATGGAGCCAAATTAGTTCCATGGAGTGCCGCCACACAGCTGGAGCCGACCGTAACAGAACGTTCTCGAGGAAGAACTTCAAAGCTTGAAAACAACTAATTATTTGTAACAGAACGGCCGCATTACAAACTGGTGGTGTGCAGTAGAAGGGGAAAGACAAAGAGAAGTCTTAACTTACTTTCTAAGAAAACTGACAGTCGAACAAGGACAGTTAGAAGGAAACTGAGCAGACAAAACCAACCCTGGAAGACCTGAGTACTACCAAACACAGCCGAGTGGAACAGAGCACTGAAGTACAAACTGCACACAGGAAACAGGAAGGAGAGCGTGGTGACAACTGATGAGATACAAGTGAAGATAATGAACAAGCATGTAAAACAACAAGGAACCAAGATATACCATCACATCAGGAGTTTGGATGTGATGGTATATGGGGTACCTCTTTAAAATGACTTTTCTTTTACAGCTGTGAGTTGTTTTGTGACTCACAGGTTCATTGTGCTCCCAAAAAGCAATGGTTTGCCTGGCTTGTAAACCAATGGAGCTAAAATACGCCAAAGTGAAGACTTTGTTTGAGTTGTGTTCTTGGTCCCGTGAACCGAGAGCAACACAGACGTAGCCAATATGTGATAATGGATAAGAAGCCACAAAATGTATCTGATCCTGAGTCTGACTGATCTCCTCTCATTTCCTCTGCAGCTCAGTCCTTCATGAAGAGTATCTTCAGCCCAATCTTCCTCCTGAGCCTCATCACCATGTGTGTGACCCAGCTGCGTCTCATCTTCTACATGGGCGCCATGAACACCATCCTGGAATCCCTGACGGAGGGAGACCTCAGCACAGGTGTGTGTGCTGATGCTTTCACATAGTGGTTGAAACGCTTGCTGAACGGTTGTGTTGTCCCTTTAACATTTGACCAGACATTTCGCCGTTGCACTGGAGGTTTACTTCCTGAGACTCTGCATCTTTTCTTTCTGCTCTGTGAGACCTAATATTTCTCTCTCAGACGCTTTCTGCCAACTAAACACCTCTCCGTCACTCCTTTTCTGTTTGTCTCTCTTGATATTTCTCTTGACCTGTCATGCTGGCTTCCTGCTGCAGTGGAGAGGATGCAAGTGGGTAAGAGACCTCAGGCCAGATTTACTGGCCACCTACGCTCTTCATTCCCACTCATTAACTGTCCTGTGACAGCACTGACTGTCTGGGTAACATGTGGGGTCGCAAGCCAAAAGGTGTCTCATTCAATGGCCTGTGTGTTTTTGCTTGTTTCTATGTGCAAACACCTTTAATCAACTCATAATACTCATAGTGCTCATTTCATGTTCAAAACCACTAAAATGTGTCTGTTGTCTGTCTCAGTGAGTGTCTACACATCGATCTTTGGCGTGCTCCAGCTTCTTTGTCTGGCGACCTCTCCTGTGATTGGCTACGTCATGGACTGGAGACTCAAAGACTGTGAGGATGAGAAAGACAAGAGTGCAAAGAGGTGAGGTTGCTGACAGAGTAGGAGCTGGAATAAATACATATTGGGGGAGTAACAAATTCATACCAAAGAAAAACCTTTATTCTGTTCTTTCAGGGAGCTTGGTCAGCCCCGCCGCCCAGACAAACAGATTCAGAAGATCGTCAACTCCACCAGAGCCTTCATCTTCACCAACTTGCTCCTGGTTGGCTTTGGAGTCACTTGCATCATACCCAACCTGCATCTTCAGGTATACAAACACACTAATGGATGTATCATCTGTTCAAGTTGAACGACTTGACATCTTTCAAAGACAGAGGCTCATGGGGAGAGAGATCTCCATGTACATGATATTCAAACTGTCACATAGCAATGCAGCTATGACTGTATCGAAGTGCTTCAGTGACACCTACTGGACAAAATTAATATTGCACATTATTTACTCAGGATTAGTATTTCATTCATCAAAGATAGAAGCCACTTCACATTGAAAACATGCAAGCTGTGAACTGGTACCTAATGCAAACAATATTTGTTTCCTCTTTTCTCTACTCTTCAGATATTTTCCTTTATCCTGCACACCATAGTCAGAGGCTTCATCCACTCTGCAGTCGGAGGCCTCTATGCTGCTGTGTAAGTTAATGACATACTCACTAGAATTGACTAAATTATCAGAAGTGTGGAGACACCCAGACATTACACTTATTTGCAGTTGTTAAATATGTGATCCAAAAGTATTGGCATTAACATGCTAATATACCAACCTGCACTGCGTTTGGAGGATTTCCAGCAGTTTTTCGAACATGGCTGCAGGGATTTGTTCCCATTTACTCATGAAAGCATTACCAAGGATGAGCATGAGTTTTGGGCATGAAGGCCTGCGGTCCGTTTCATCAAATTCACCACATGCAAGTTACAATTTGAACAGGAGAGAATTTCCTTTTTGATTAGTTCCAGATCCTGTTCCTGATCTTTCAAATCAGTTAGGCATACCAGTGACCCAGTTGTGAGCGTGTGAGAGCCCTGTCTGTCCTGCAGACATATCGGCCAGCCACAACGTTTTAAACATTGGACAATGTAGAGTTCATCAGAGTTGATGATCATATTCCTGATGAATATTTTGTCCAAAAAGGAATATCACTTCAGGGTAGTGACAAGGCATTTTGTTTGCCCCTGCAGGTATCCGTCCTCTCAGTTCGGCAGCCTCACAGGCATGCAGTCTCTGATCAGCGCTCTGTTCGCCCTACTTCAGCAGCCTCTCTTTATGGCCATGGTGGGACCCCTGAACGGAGACCCTCTCTGGGTAAGATAGCACAGATACATGTTTGTGAGCATAATCGCCTTAATAAGAATGTGCAGCAAAAATCATTAAAGCCCTCATTCTAACTCAATGTCAGTACGTCTATTTGACCGTTATACTGTTTTCAGGTGAACGTGGGCCTCTTGGTGCTGAGCATGCTGGGATTTTGTCTACCCCTCTACCTGTTTTGCCACAGCCGCCACCTCCAGCGCCTTAGAGATGAGCGCGACGAGGATCCCAAAATCTACGTCAAGATCAACGACAGTACTAAGCCTGAGGCCTTTGTCTAGACCGCGAGGAGGAACAGAGAGGAATTAAAGATACAAGCTACACTAAAGAGAGAGAGGAAGAGAGGAGAGGGGAGGGAAGAGTGGTGGAGGTGACTTGCCTCCTTGTAACTTCATTCACTCCGTCGCCCCGGTTCCTGCAGAACCTCTCAGGTTGTCTACATTCACAGATAAATCGATCACATTCCCCGAGACACAGACACACAGACACTTTCGCACACACACAGTACTGCCAATCACATTTGATTAAACATTACTGCACACCACTGTGACACCCAGTTTCATCCTGAATGATACTTTACACTGTGAGAATCCGACACACAGACACATCGTTTCA
This sequence comes from Macroramphosus scolopax, assembly GCA_901007825.1. Classification (NCBI taxonomy): domain Eukaryota; kingdom Metazoa; phylum Chordata; class Actinopteri; order Syngnathiformes; family Centriscidae; genus Macroramphosus; species Macroramphosus scolopax. The sequence continues at coordinate 5,206 of CAAKHC010003557.1, read as the reverse complement.
AGCCCCCCGGGGGGCTCGGTTGCATCTCGGAACCAAGCAGAGAATAACGAGAGAAAAAAGCAGCAGAGGACTCTTAAGATTTTCCCAAAAGATGTATTCCCATCTTCATCTTGCCATTTTCATGTATATGCTGTAATGTCTTTTGCCAATGAGGTTCCGCCTCTGACAGTCGGTCCTGCTTCTTCAGAACCAAAGCAGGAGAAGAAGACCATGCTGGGCAACAGGCAGCCGCACTGAGGAGATTTTGTAAAAGACAAATTACATTGTACCGTAAGAGTGACAGTATACTTCTTTCTAGCTTCCTCAAAAGTATGGTGTTGAACACCAGTAAGCATGACGACCATTGCTTTCTTAGCGGTGCAAGTTTGTCTGTTGTTATCTCTTTTAGAAACACCTTTTTTAATGAATCTACCTGACATCTGTTGTATTTGTGCGGACTTCAGAGTCCTCTGGGAGATGACGAGGGCATCCTTTGTATTGGCATCTCTGCCTCCTCTTGTGCTCAAGGGCATTACATGAATAAGAATCCACAGACAGCAGTGTTGGTAGCGACTCAGTGGATCAAAACAAACAGATTAAGTTACATGAAGGCTTTCAAATCAGCACAGATAAGTTGCAGTACCTCTGCAGTGTGTTACATAATGCAGAGTGAGAAACGGGTCTGGTATACTCCGCTGCACGCCGGAGACACAGCTGGTTCTCTACTACGGTTTCACTCAGTCACTATTGCTGGAAGACTCACTCAACTTGCCATGTCCCGAAGCTTTTTGTTTTTGACTCACGATTGCTTGTTTGTATCACCAGACTGTTTCTTGTTTTGAATATTTGTTGATTTTCTTAAATGTATTTTGCAATATGATGGCAGACATGTTGTTAAATCTTTGTTCTTTCCGTACGATGGGGCGCTGTGGAGGAGGGGATGTGTTCGGAGTAGGTAGACGGAACAGAGACACTACGGTGTGTTTGTTAATGGACTTGTGGGGAGGTGCAGCTCCAGCCTATTCTGCACGTTACACACATGAATTTAAAGTGTGGATTCGCTTTAGCAATAAGTGCTACTATGAGGTGACACAGCAGGGCGGCGATTCGCAGCAAAGACAAAGTTAATTTTATGGACTGTATTTCTAAATCAAAACCGGTGCTAGTTGGATAAATGTGTGTGCATTTTGCTTCAAAGAGCAGTTGAGGCAATTTTGTCACAAAAGCAAATAATTGCCATCAAATTTCCAGAGCTAAATGTGACACAGTGGATTCCAAAGAATCAATCAAGTTTACTATTGTTTTCTACTACGTTGGACTTGGTTTCTTTTATTGTAAATCTGCAGCGAAACACAAAGTGCAACCGCAGCAGCGGCTCTGGGAAACTTGAACTCACCTCTTACAGACAAAAGGGAGATTTTAACATACTTGAAGGTGAGCAGGCTAATAAAGACACATTGCTCCAGGTTCCTATAAAGGGTAATGACACTCAACAGAGACAATAAGGAATATTCTAGGAAAAGCCCTAAAAAGAAGCATTGAGGTGTGTGGAGGAGAAGATAGACAATAACTGCTGTTGGATTCAGTCTTGTAAAGCCACATGATGAAGCTCCTCAGATATTTTCTGCCTGGCAGTAACTCAAAGAGGCACTTCCAAAGACAGATATCACCCTCAGAGTGCCTCTAGAATGTGTACAGATGATGGGACGAGTGGATCTAGGCAGGATTTGGCACACCCGGACCCTTTCTCCCTCCATCTATCCATCTGTCATCCCCCCATTCAGTCACAGATTTGTATTAGAATGATTACTGATGAGAGAACTGGGCTGAGAGACAAGCCTCTGCTACCATCAGATGCTCCCAGTGAATGATTAAGTGAGAAATGAATGGCACATGATGCACTTTAGACCTCTAAAATGGACCTCGGTCATGTATTTATGGCTTCAGTACGCACACAGTGCATGGCTATTACTAGTGATATATGATGCAAAGAATGTATACTCAAGCTTCAGATGTAGATTTTCACTCGGAACATGGGAAAGATGCTGTTATTTTTTTATATTCGCCCACAGAACCTTTTTGTTTCACATGTTCAATATATCGCCTTTGTGTGTATGATGGTGTTGCAGAGTCTTGTCTCTCAGCTGAGGAACTGTCAGGAGAACTGGTGTATTCATCCTTCTTAAACTGCATGAGTTTGGTATCTGCGAAGAAGCAAAGAGAAATGTATGGAGTGAAATTAGCTCGATAATGACTTAAACCTGGTATGGAATATTGACAGATGATTCAATTGGTAAGTACGCTTGTACTTAAATTGATTGTTGCGTGAGCAAACTAATGGAGAGTTGGTGGACAGGAGTGTAGGAAAACCTACAGACCTACAGGTCAGTCTTATGAAGTTATTATAGCTTTATTTTTCACAGAATGCTGGTACAGATATACTGGGATGCAGTACTTTATGACCGCACTATGAATGTGGGTGACGATCGACAGATTAATTGTTTCACCTGGTAACTCATCCTGATGTGATTCATCCCTCATAAAGGGAAACTAATCAGCACTTTCACTCACTGCCATACCTTAAACGACTCATTCTGTCCTTGATGCCATCACTTTTCTGGTCTAATGTGACTAACCCGAACCTCCTAGGATGAATATTCTATAGTAGTTTGGTTTATCGATTGATTTATTGATCCTCTGAAAATAAATCCTAGTGTCATCTACTGCTTGCAGGTGTTTTTATGGCTGTTTGAGAAATGGGGAAATCAGTTGGAGCACTGTCGCCTTGTTTCACTCCCCTGGCATGAAGCCTTTGTATTTTTTTTTTTATATATATATATACCTATCGTAGTTTGTATGTCTTTTATTTAGTTTAAGATTTTCCTCTGATGTGTATTTTCATGTTCTTAAATTGTATATTTGTTTTTCTCCTGTCTTGTATAGCCATCGTCATTTAGAGTCATGTTCAAGTTGTTTCAACAGAAAGACAGATCAATAATGAAGCAAATAAAACACAATAGTTTCTATAAATGTGTGTATTATTTCAATTTGTTTATTCAATTCTGTTATATTGAAGAGAAAGGGCAGTACTTTTTTAGAGCAGTAGGGGTCAGACTTTCACTGATACTGATACTGATGGTATCTACTGGGGCAACCAGGACACAGCATGACTTTGAAAGTAAACCCAATGAGCAACATCAACCAGTTTCCTTTTTATCTCAGAAGAAAATCTCCAACTGAACTGGAGATTTGTGAACTGTCTGAGATGTCTGGAAAACAGGTTGAACCAGACTTGCCATTTTGTGCCTGTACGAGTTGAACCACACCTCACACAAACACAGACACTCCCTCTGGGATGACGAGGATGTGAGCCCTTCATCGTTCGTACTTTTGCACCAACTGATGCTGGAAAACAAAACTTCTTTCCTCTCATTATAATACAGACATCCGGCCATTTGAATATTACAACCTTCAGTGTCATAACACATACGCATGTTAGGTAAGTTTGAAAACATGGTAAAGCTTTGAAGCTTCAAAGGAATGTGATTCATTGGACCAGACTAAAGTTAGTGCTGATGTTAGTGGTGTACTATCACTTATTATTCTCATTATAACCATTAGTAAGTTGAATTAGTATATAATCACATTAAAAAAGATAATTCATTATTATCAGCCTTGATTACATAAAAAAAAATGATAAATTATATTTACGTTGTAAACTTGATTATATAGTTAATTAAGTTTTTTCTTCTTGATAATCGATACTGAGGCAATGCTATTTCATTTAGTTTTTTTTCATTTGTTCAGGTCATGGTAACGATAAGGATGATGAAAAAAAAGTGATAAACAATCAAAACACAACATACCATGACAAAAAAGAAGCAGGTAAAAGAAAATCTTATTTTATTATTTTAAACAGTAACAAGTCAGGGAACCCATCACTGAACACCTTCACACAAACTAATTATTCTTGATCTACACATTTTCCTGAACTGGAAAATACTTAAAAGAACTGTTTAAATAATTTTGTATAAAAAGCACAGTTTGACACCATCAACAAATACTCATTTGCTTTAGTTTGTGCATTTTGATGCTTAAAATACATTTCCTTCTATGGTTATCTTCCACCGTACTGAAAAAACTAATGATAACTAATAATGTCTGGAAATAAATCTTTTGTGTCTCTTGGATCTATATGTATAAGAGCTCAAAGTTTACCTGGGAAACAACTGAGCTCAGGAGCCTCCTGGCAGGTCATCCTCATGGAGGTCACTGCTCCTTGGGAGGACTGCATTGACAAGGCCAATGAGAGGAAGAGGACCACATTTCTGAACATATGTAACAATCTGTCAAAAAAACTGTCAAAGCAATGGGTGGCCAGCAAGGTGTCAGCCGATTTAGGTGAGATAAACAAGGATTGCAGGCCGATCTCTCTGCAGGGCCGACAATATTCTGGACATCACGTCACAGGTTTAGGCCCCAAAACTGAGCCTTGTGGTACTCCCCATTCCAACTTCATATAAGATAAGATAAACCTTTATTCGTCCCACGACAGGGAAATTTACAGCATTACAGCAGCAAAGACGATAGTGCACACAATAAAGAGCATTTATAAAAAATAACAAATGAATAAGTAAACATGTCTAGATGAATCATCAGAATAAGAACTAATCAGTAAGTGATATGTCCAACTGATAAAATAAATAAACTACATAGAAGCTACAGTATTTCAGATGTAAGAACGGTGATGTTACATGTAATGGATAAGTTAAGTATTGCACATAGAGGTGTTGCATCTTGTACAGCACACACAGTATTGCAGTAAAAATTAAGAGCAGTGATGTTACACATAAATATATTCAGATTTACTACCAGCAAACTGTACATGTCCCACCATATGTGATTATGAACTACTTTATCCAATCAATAAAAACCCCTATTGTGTTCTCTTATTTTCTCTTCTGTTGTATTCATTGATGCTGAAGCTGTGGATCGATTATCAATTTGTGCAAAACCCATAACAATGCATTTTAGGGACAAAGAGAGAGAGAGAGAGAGAGAGAGAGAGAGAGAGAGAGAGAGAGAGAAAGAGAGAGAGAGAGAGAGCGAGAGAGAGAGAGAGAGAGAAATTATAGAGAGAGGTTGCAAGGACAGATGTGAAAATTAACATTTTAGCAGTTTATTTGATTTGACCAACTGAAAATGCTATATATGCAAACAGCATTTT
>CAAKHC010003556.1:0-20320 GCA_901007825.1 Macroramphosus scolopax | reverse complement strand
TCCACCCGTGAGAGACACTGGACTCTTCAGACCTTCATCTCTGCTCCATCCTGTCCAGAAACATGTGGGAGAGACCGGAACTGATGATCAAGGTGGGAACAGTCATCTTTAAAACTGGGAGCTGCAGGGTTGACAGGCTGCAGAAAGAAGATGGACCAATAAATGAAGGGGATTTTCCGTTTATGGACATTTCAACATCTGTTCTAAATCGTTTGCTCAGCAGTAAAATTATTTCAACGAATTTAATTGGTTTATTCCCCTTCCTAGCAGCCTTGCCGCTGCAGGGCCACGCCCCAGACGGTTCCTTCGCCAACCGTAATGGCCGCCACGTAGTGGGGCACATCGATGACTACAAGGCTCTGCAGCAGCAGATCCTGGACGGCGGCAGTCTGCTCCACCAGATGGAGGGCGCCTTCTGTTCCTTGAACGCCTCGCAGGTGTTCGACGGTCATCAGGTGAGACATTACGCTGACCTTGGCATGTGTTGAGTCGAAGTTAAAGCCTAAAGGCGTTCGTAAAGCGTGTTTAATGTTTTATCCGCTCTACCTTCCTGTGTCTCTAGAATTCATTGTACAGTGACTTTCCTGTTTGTGAATCTCTGGTAAGAGTGACAAACGTTTTCTAAACGTTACTTTCTTGTTCCTCTCGTGTTTCTTGTGTCTCAGCCGTCACACTTCAGTTCGGTCAGGAAGCTGCTGATCGACACTAAAACGCTGCGGCGGATCCTGGAGGAGGTGGACTCTCTGCTCCAGATGTTTTGGAGAGCAGCTCTGCCAGGCAGCGAGGAATCCAAACAGGTCGGAACCAGCTGGGGGTCAAACCTTTGGTCTAATTCAATTTCACTTCAAACTAGAAAAACTTTATTGATCATGATCGTTAACCGAGCCAACACACAGGACTCAATGTTCTTCTGATCTTGGAGACACGGGATGTCTTTGGCATGAACGTGTGGAGACATAGCACACTAAGGTCTTCATGTGTGTTCAGGATCCGTCTCTGAGGGATGAGGTCGTTACTCTTCGTCTGAAGTTGTCTGAGCAAGAGCAGGCTCTAAGGGACGCCATGGAGAGAGTGAAGAGCTCCAACCGCACCAAAGACAGCCTGGAGCTCTTTATAGTGGGCCAATGTGAGTCACAACGTATCTGTTGTTCTCTCTTCATCCTCTTGTTCTCTCCATTTCTCCACTCTTCATCCTCTCTTCATACACTCGTACTCTACTGTTCATTCCTCCACTCTTCATCCTCTCGTTCATCCTCTTGTTCCCTTCTCTAAGCTAACTCGTCTTCTATAAAAGTGGTGAATGAATGAATGAATAAATGGCTGACTCTCCTGTGTATTTGTCTACAGTGTCAAGGACGCGAGACGTCTTGAAGAAAGCTAAAACCAACTTACAGGTGAGTTGTTACGACCTTGTGCGGGACTGAATCACATTCATGTGAAACTGACAGAAGAAACGATGAACCTCCTCCTGACTTCCTCCTCAGGAGAACCAACTCAGGATCTCTTCCCTTCGTTGTGCCTCTTTCGCTCTTCCTCCCCCTTCTCTTCCCTCCTCCTCCTCTCCCTCCCCCTCGCACACCGGTAAAGGTACAATCCGCTGGCTTTGCTGTGTTTCTCTTCACGTTGATGCTGCTTGTTGTTTGATGATTAAACTTTCATCTCATCTACTGACTTTACATCGTGACATAGGCGGACGTCCTCCATCCACGGATGAAATCACTTTAATACACAATCAATTTAATACATTAAACACACTGTGACTGTGACTGTATCTAACATGACTGCGACCAGCTAACATTGCTAACGGTCATCTAAGATGATTGCTAACGAACTGATCAAAAATACTATAAACCTATTTATCAGTGAAAGTGAGGCTAAGCTAAGCTAATGTGAGTGTAGAGTCGACAGCAGCTTGACCAGAAGTAAACAGACGGGCAGTTTGTTTACATCACTGCTCATTGTGTAGATGGAGAATTTTAGCGTATATATAAACAAACTGTGGATCAGCTCATCCAAAGACGTCTTCTGGACCTGAAACTGCTTCTGCAGAATTCAGTGACGCCACCAGAAACCTTGAATGACTTCTTCTTTGTGTTCCAGGTGAAAACGCCCGAGGACTGTGCGAGCTCGCCTTCTCTCCTCGTTGGAGTGTCGTGACGCCCTGGGCCTCCTCTTCTTCCTCCTCCTCCTCCTCCACTGTCCTACACCCAGCACATCACCAGCAACCACTGCAGGCAGTCCTCCTGTAGTTCACCAGTCTCTCACCATCGTCTCCTGTTAGAATTCATCTCTCTTCATGGTTGGAGAAAACTTTCAGTTGAGTGTTGACGAACAACTTCCTTCTGCTGCTTTTGGATGTGATTGTCTCTGCTGGTTTCATGTCTGTCAGTGTTTCCCTTCACTTCTATCAGACAGGTCAAAGTTCAGCTTCACAAATAAGATCAAAGTGGAATAAATATGAAGCTGAGTTTAAAGTCTCAGTTCAGCTAGCGCTCCACTGGCGGGCGTTGTGGGGTATATGAGACCCAACAAAAAGAGATCAATGCGCCTATTTACCACGTCCACGCAGTCCCGCCAACGTGTGGAGCACGTGGTGGCGGCAGAAAGGCGCGGACGGGTTGAAGAAGCTAAGCTCTGTTTCCTTCATTGTAAAATAACCAGCTTGTTTTCAAGTCTTTAGTCTCTCTTCAGGACATACACAGTCTTTCTTTGATTCCAGTGAACTACATCACGAATGTCATCCAACAGTGAGCGTTGAGTAATTAACCGATCACAGATGGTGTCGCTCTCTCAGTCTAGTATACGGCCAAATGGACTAGAAGTTCTGTGTTTTAAATAAGTTTCATTCCCCTCCAGAAGACGATCATGTTCACATAAAGACTCCAGAGACGAACGTCTGCTTGTGACTTTTTTCTCCAAACCGCTGCAGGATTGTTACACTCACTGTTGAAAGGAGCTTTTTTAAATTGGGTCTTTTACACTGGTTTATAATAACTTCTTTTATAGATGAGATATTTTATTTCTCTGTGTGTTCGTTTTTATAAACTGTATCTTCACTGGCCTCTAGACCTCTCAAAGAACTATGCAATGGTTGGGTTCCCGTGCAATAAAACAGCCTGCGTGGTGGGTTTGTGTTGCTGGTTCAGGCGTTGTGTGAAAGCGCCGTGTCGTCTGTTCGCAGCAGAAGCTGAACGTTGCAATGATGCAAATCACATTTTAAAAAGCAATAAGAACAAGCAAAGCCTTTACGTTATCGAGTGGAAGATAATCAGTGGAATATATTTTGTGTTCTTCTCCCCGGGTCAAAGGTCAAACTAGACATCTGTCTCAGTGTGGTTCAAGAATTGGTTTCATGTCTGTACATATTAAATGCCGCATAAACATTGATGCATGTTTTTTGTTGCCGTGAGAGAAGAGATTTGTATTTTAATGCATGTTTTGGGGTTAAAAAAAGAAAACCTTTTCAATAAATGGGAGAAAACAAACTTGTGATTGTTTATTTCTGTTGTGGTAAAATGAGAAACATGTTTATTAGAGATGTGTCACAGTGATGTTGTTGTGAGTGAACAATACTGAATGGAGACAAAGATTTCAAAAGATCTTTGATGTTTTGTGTCTGGGAATAAGTTATCATTCTTATGTTGACATGTATACACTCACCTGTCAATTTATTAGGTACACCTAAATCAAACTAACCCAACAGCCCTGGAGAAGTCCTAATATTTTGTCAACCCTATGTCATATAAATGGGATGAAGGAAATATTAGGAACACTTCCCTGGATACAGCCTCCGACAACTACGGAACTGTTGTGTTATATTGGAGTATTTAATCTAGGTGTACCTAATAAACTGACATGTGAGTGTATGACTGCTTTCCCCAATGTTACAGATGTCACTCTATATAACTATTTCTTATATACTTATATACATGGGTGTCATCTTTTCCTATTGGCTTAAACTAGGTGTGAAACTTCAAAGCTTAGTGCTCTCAGTCTCCTTGTTGGTGCGCAGACGCCGTCCCCGCCTCTTAGCACTGTCCAAAGTTAGCACATCAATCTGTTGCCTTTCTATTTATGTTATCTGTCGCACTTCCTTAGTCTGCTCCTCTGGTTCTTGGTGTCGTCAGGATCAAATCGTTAATCTTCTTATCCTGTGTTTCGTATCTTTACAACACATGTCAGTGATTGAATGTGGATGCAGCAACTTCTTCTATGAGAGTAAGGCTTGTATACATTCTCACACTCCCTACACCTGGCTGACCTCTGACCCCACAGCCCCCTCGACAACTCCGTTCTTTACAGATACATAGACATGTTCTTTGTGAGCAAGCTTTACACAATAACATTATTATTGATTGTATAATTACTACACATCGTGGCAACTAATTGTAACGTTGACTCTTACCAGTAGCAGCTAATCAAAACCATACATGTTACCATACATCATGTTTTAACAGTCAAAATTTTTTAGGAAAACAGGTTCATACTTATAAAATCTTCTGTCAAATAACCAAAACCATTTACATTTTAAGTTCCAAAAGGAAGTATCAGGATCAAATACATACAATTTTATCATTTTATGCTTTTAATCCCACCCCACAGTCAGGCAAATGGTCGTTTATGTGTTCAATATATTGGATTTTGACATGGGTTTATGCAAAGAATATACAATAAACGTACCTCATATTATGTGTGCACATAGTCCATGTAGTACTTAGTTCAAACATATTAGTTTCATAAACTTCAAATGGTAGAATTGCTTTTAATCCCACTTCAAAATCAGTCAAAAAGACCTATTTGTGTAAAATCCCATCTCGAAGTCTTTTTTTGCTTTATTTTGAAACCCGGAAATGTATCGCTCCTGTCTGTTTGAATGCTTTTACCATGAAGTGTAATATACGGGAGCACTCCAGATTAAGAAGCGGCTGGAAAATGCGAACGGCGGCTGGCTTGACCGCAGTATCAGTGCTTCGTGTTTCAACAGGATCTCACAGGACTCAACACCGACAGCAGGTCTAGAACCAAGAACCGTTCACGTCAAGGTTATTGTGACGAACATGAACAAAAACTAACAGTGTCGGCCCTGTAGTGTTAGGATGCCTAACACCTGTAAAGAGATGACGTAGTCTCTCTTTACTGTGTGATCATAGCAGGCCCGCAGCCATGGACTCAAAGTCCACAAATGAGATAAACTTGGTATCACTTTTTGATATTAGAAAACAATGTGTAATGATGCGGTTCTCTATACATCGCTCTGTTTCTCTTATTCTTTACCTTTTTTTGTTTCGTTCACCATATCAACGACACTTTAATACTCTCGTGAGTTAATTCACCTTCCAGTTATGATTAACATTACATGGGCTAATATTTATTTCAAACAGAGGTGTGAGGTTTCCTCGTTGCATTACAAATCTTTTAGAAATTTTTAGAAATAAGGAGTCATGTAGAGTCGATCAGTGAAGCTGAAAATTCTACACATCCGGAATTAAGATTCCTGCACTTTCAAAATAAATTACTTAACGCTTGCAGGGACAGGACGATACCTGCAAGACGTGAATATTAACATCAGTGTATACGGGGATGTAATGTTTATAACTGGACTCTCACAGTAAATACACACGTTGTCAGTTCTTCCTCACAACTGCTAATATATAAAATATTGTGTACTGTATATTTGCCATCGTTTTCACACTTCCGTCGGAGATACAGCCTCTTCAATGAAATTGATGAATAATGAGGTTTACGGAGAAGATTAGAATCTCCCTGAATAATACAAATAAATAAGTACGTTCATTTTGAAAAATAAACCTTTTAATTTGGTGTCAGTCGACCAGACCTGATTCACCCGTTCTCGCTAGCTTGACACCGCAGTGACAGTGTCAGAGTCAGGAAACAAGCTGAGCAGTGCCGTGCCGTTCACCACAGACCTGGACCCGGGGTCTGCAGACAGAACGCAGCCTTCCGATGAGGATGAGAGAACGTCGGACTGCCAATTAAATCACTAGGACGGATAAAAGAACCAGGGTTACGCCGGGAACTGGACAGACCTGCCATGGGTGTTACGGTGTATCTGGGCAGGTAGACCTTAGCAGACGGACTAGCTAGCGTCGCTGCTAGCCGCACAGCAGGAAGCTAGCTGCCGTGGCGGCAACAACTAACTGCCGCAAGTTCTCTTAGATGAACTGTTGTCAGAACCCAAAGATCAACCGGCATGGATCCCTTCCATCCCGCTGATGTCAAACTGTGCCTGTGAGGTGTAATAAACCCTCTTTTGTTTTCAAGGTGATAAGTGGCTGCCGGTTTGTGATTGACAGCCTGTCACAACGTTGTTTTCCAGATGTGGAGTCAGACGACAGGCTAATTTAGCTAGCCACAGCGACAGGACTGGCTGCCGACCAGGAATGGCCGGCTCAACAAACGGGGTGTTACTTTACAAACCGCTTCAACACGATGAATTTCACTTCGTCAGGGACGTCGACAGCAGCGGAGCTGAGCTAGCCAGCTAATCACTTACCTTATCGGCCACAACCGGAGTGTTTGCACAGTGAAAGATGAAGAGGACAGAAAATAAAAACAAGAGAAAACTCTGTAACATGGAGCAGCAGGGCGGAAGGGCAGAAGAGAAAGATACGGTGAGTAGTCAATGTCCTCTGTCAGTCCACACTAAGCAAATTCACATCTGCCACTGATCGATGCGTGAAGTTTGGTACTTGATTGGAGTTAGATGAAATCTTATTGATTGGAGGTGCTGTCATTTTTACACATCCTCTCCAGCAGCTTAAAGAACCAAACCAGAGTTTCTATTCCATCGGACACAACTTTGTGACAATTTCTGATAAGCAATAGTCAGTATGAAGTCAATGTCATGTTGTTTTGGATTTGATTCGACACAAACACCCTAATGGTGAATTTAAATCAACTTGTGTTTAACACTAGTGATCCTATTGAAGCTGCCTCAAACCTATTGCAGCAGCCTGACGACCTGCAGCGGCCTGCAGCCTGTAGACCTGTTGCAGCCTGTTGACCTGCTGCAGCCTGTAGACCTGCAGCAGCCTGTAAACCTGCAGCAGCCTGCAGGCTGTAGACCTGCTGCAGCCCGGAGATCTGCAGCAGACCTACAGCAGCCCGTAAGCCTGCAGAAGTCTGTAGACCTCCACCTTCTGTAGAACAGGTCTACAGACTGAAGGTCTGCAGCTCTGTGATTCTTCCTACTCTCTTCCTGCTGCTGTGCATCATCCCATGTCTGGGCATAGTAAACTGCTAATTCATCAAATGACTGACATTTTCGCTAACGATCAAGATAATCAGGCATATGAATTTTTGGTCATATGATTGGTCCTTGCTTGTTTGGATCAAATGTTAAAGATGATCTGAGGTAGAACTGATGAAAATAGACTGCAGTCATGAAGTTAAAATTCCAAGCAGGTGATCAACATCGAGAGGCTGGGATCGAAGCGTCAGTCTTCGCTGCACGGTGACTGCTGGTTAGATGTCTGTCTGATGGGAAGGCCCTGGCAGGAATATATTAAGAAGATGAAGCTGTTCTAATAAATGTTCTAGTGAAGTCAAACACATGTCAAAAAACTTAGTGATTTTTTGATGTAAGAACTCAGATGAGAGTCAGATTTTATTATATTGATCTTTGACATGGTCCTTCGATAAAGCAGATGAAGTCCCAGCTGCTCATGAAGTCATGTTATTCATCCTCTGGGAGTTAGGGGAGTTTAATACGACTGACTTACAACCTCCACCCTGACAGTCGGGATGTTATGATATGAACTCAATAACGGCGTTATTATTATATAGACGGAGGAGTTTATAGAACGAGGGGACGGAGGAGTTTGTAGAGCGAGGGGACGGAGGAGCGAGGGGATGGAGGAATTTGTAGAGCGAGGGGACGGAGGAGGAGCACACAGGGTGTAATCCTCCAGGACAGTGTGTTGACTCACACTTGGAATGCTGGGTAATAAATCCCGTCCCTATCATGGTGATGTAATACTTCAGTGGGGTGTGGTCGGACTTCACAATAAATCATCAGTGGACCTTTCTGTCTTGTCATCAACAGTTTGTCTTCTAACAATGTATTAAGAATAAGGAGCTTCTGTCTTCTGAGAGTAAAAATGATGATGAGGTGGACCTGAGGAGGATCTGTGAGGAGATGAAGTTGTTCCTGAATCAGGATGGTTAAAATTTACAGGAAGTAGCCTGGAATCTACAGTGGATTATTGGCATGCAGTATTGTGTTAATGCGGGTGGAGAGAGTGTGAGAGTGAACCCATGACCCATGCTCAGTATGTGCTGGTCCATCTGCTGATGTAGAGAAACACATGAATGCATGTGAAACGTTTTGACAACAACATGCTTCTTATGATTTCTCGAACTCTTGTAAAGAAACTGTGCTGACTCGTGGTTGTAAATAAGAAGCCATATATGGACTTCGTCTGATTTCCTCCTTTGTTATGATCTTTACAACGACTTACGTCACTTGTAATGCAAGTAACTATAATTTTGAACAGATGACTTCCTCGTTAGGGAACTCTTTAATCTGGCCAGGTGGAAGGGTTGTTGTCTAATCTGCTTACGACTGAGCAGGTGTGAGACAGATCAGAGTGACCTTCAGCTTAAATATATATGTCAATCAAAGGAGTACTGCAGTACTCGGCATACGGTAGTGTGCAGTAATACTGCAGTACTCTGCCTACAGTAGCCGTGACTCTCTGTCCTCCTTGTTCATTAGGAGTCTGTTAGGTTAAACATTAAACATGAAACCAGTCGTGGTCACATGGACGAGTGGTTTTCATCTGTTAACCAGCTGGCAGCCAGAGAGACAGAAGGCGTCTTGGCGCTGCTTCACTGAGGGCTGATTGATGGAGACCAACATGCGGGTCATTTCAGGGTTTCTAGAAAATGCAGACCTAATTATAAAACCTTCATTAGGCAGATTTACAACCATGACGGCTCCCTTCCATCAGTGGATAGAGATGCTCTGTTACTGTGCAGCCTCACATCCTCTTCAGACAGCAGAAACCAGACTAACAAACCTCTGCAGGTGGGTCTCACTCACATTGTCTGCTCGCCTCTCTAAACCTTTAGTCAGTGTAGGTTTGTAAGAAGCTCTGGAGGTGAAGAACCGAGGTTTCTTCCCATGGAGCTGCTCAGTCGGACATGTGAGTGTTTTAGCAGGATGACCTCCTTAATGAAGACCATTCATCACTCTGTCTCCTTTACTGCTTCATCATGTCTCTGCCCCCCCCCCCCCACACACACACACACACACACCCTCATTGTTACAGAGTGATGTGTTGATTTCACCCAGAGAATCTGGGTAGGTGGGTGTCGGTGCGTTCCTCCCTTACAGAGTGAGAACGTTATTCACTCCTTCAACAGGAGCCTTTTCTGTTCTGCATACATTGCAGATAATCTGACACTTCAGATTATCTTGCTTTCCACAGAAGCAATCTGCACATGTGACGGAGCTGAATGTGTGATTGTGTCACACACACCCATACGGCAGAAACGCACCCGGGATTAAAGCATTCGAGTTCACATATCACTTTAATCCGCCGGATTAAATTGATGAGCCTCGAAGAGCACTCCAGCAAGTTTCCATTAACTCAATTCAGACGTGCCGCATGCAAAGGCCTGTTATCATTACACACACAGGAAACAATGTAGTTATGCAAGCCCACACACACACACACCCAGGCAAGCTAACAGTGTTGGAACGCGTGCCAGGTCTTGAGTTAATTTGTAACTTTGTTAACCAAACGAAGGAAATGAACCTGGTCAGAGGTCATAGGTCAAACAACATTTAACAACCTGGAAGCCAGTAAAGCACAAACAAAGAAGCACACTCAGGACTAGGCATCATCGTCGCCGTCACCACCACCATCACCTTCTCTCCTTCCCGCTATCTCCATCTCTTCATTTATTTATTGGGAGTCATTCCAGAGTCGACTGGTCCATCTCATCACCTGCAGCCTGATGGCATCAGTTGAATTTAAAGTGGTAAACAAACCTTGTTGGAAACAATGGATTTGATTCAAGATTTTCTTCTGGAGGATCAGTTTCAAGAACAATAATATTAAAGGTGCTGCTGCTTCATTTTGGATGAATGTTGTTGATGGTTTCTGTCTTCAGATGATTCACCAGCCATTCACGATTATTGAGGAAGAGAAAGAGAAGAAGTTATTGTTGGTCCTGTGAGCAGCTCCGGCCGGGCCAAGAAGGAAACGGAGCGTTTGGGTTACGGCGCTGACCAAGCAGCCAAACCTCCCATTAGTGCTGGAGGGGGTGCAGTGGGAACCTTCGGGGGATAACGTGGCGTACTAGCTTTGAATAACGGCTCGTGAATGTGTGTTGGAACAGCAACAACCTGCCATGATGAATTCTGTAGATGGAAGTCAGAACCTGATGTTTGTCTTTCTGAAGTGTGTGAGAACTTCTCCTGGAGAAAAGAAGGTCATAAACTGGATCATCAGACCAGACTCCTCCTCGTCCTCCTCTTCCTCTCTGATGTGTCCTTGACTCCAGGTTTTATGTTACCGACGTAACGCTGCCTGATCTCCTCTGAACGAGCTGCTCGCTCTCATCCTTCCTATTCCGTCCTGCTGCTCGTTCATCTACAAATTGTAGATGGGACCAAAGAACAGAGCAGAGTAGTTTATCCTCCTCTCCTATCTGATCCATTTGTTAATTCTTGCAAAGTCAAGAAGGATTATCACTGATGTATGCATGGAAGATGGGGAGGATGAAGAACAGGAAGAGGAGGGGCATGACCTTATAAATGCAGCTCACTCTCTCAGCCTCACTCCAGTCAACTCTTTTCCTTTTCCACACCGTAGTCATGGATGGGTTTGTTTCGGTGCTGGGCTGAGAAGGTCACCTCACCCTGGGAGTGCGGAGACAGGCGGGAGGTGACCTGCTGAGACTGACCTCATGTGAACACACACCTCAATTTTCTTTCCTGTTGTCCTCTCTTTGTGGTGCTGTAGAGAGAAGCAGCATTTCATCTTCACCAGTCTATGGTATGAACTTGTGATCATATGAAGATATGAATGTGTGGTCATGAACATGTGAACGTATGCTTGTAATGAACGTATAAAGGTGTGATTGTATGAAGGTATGAATGTATGATCGTCACTTTGATTCTGAGAGTCTTTCTCCAACAATGAATGTTGACGTAGAATCAGGAGGATCACTCGGACGCAGCAGGGACGGGCTCGCCAGCGTGTTCCTGAGCTGTATATGAACGGTTGGCTGATCCCTCCTCTTCCTGTCTGATGAGCGTCTCTGAGGTGACATCATGTGCTTTGCCTGACAGTCTGCGCCTCCGCAGTCACTTCTAAGGTTAATACTGTCTCTTGTTGCTGTGTTAGTATGGTTGCCGTGGACGACCATGACGAGAGGCAAGGAGGTGCTAGTGAACACTGTTCCTCTGTGGCGCTCCCGTCTCATCAGGACAACGTGTCCAGGAACATTTGTGTTCCAGAGGAGTTTCTTCTGTAGATTTGTGACTGTGTGGTTCCAGATGTTTGTGAACATCAAGTGTCATTACAGTAAACACACTGACAGTAACCACAGAAACATTGTGGCCTTTAGAGAACGATGTCTGTGTGTCTGTTCAACATTCCTCTGAGCTCCTTCATGTGAATGTTTCCTCCACTCAGTTTTGTTTCGGGCTCATTAGGACACACTGTTTCTGTTTGTGGAGTCTGTGGATAGTTTTCTGTAGTCTGTGGAGTTCCTGGTTTTCATGTGGACAAACCGGACTGTCTTGTTCTGTACCTCAATCCCTCACCTACATCTGTCAGCCTCCACTTCTTCCGCTTCATCCTTTCATCACATTTCATCTTTCACATTTCTGCCATTCTTCGTTTCTGAGCCGCTGGCTGCAGCTGGAACACAGCTTGAACACAGCTGGAACCCATCAGCACGCATGCACAAGTGCTCGCACGCACACAGGCATGAATGCACAGACGCAGGCATGCATGCAACCGACTGACTGTTGACCTCTTCAGCTCCTCCAGTGACACTGTGATGAGACAGCTTCAGGTCCAAGCTTGCTCTGGTTCCGTCTGCACAGACACAAAGAAAGAGGAGGGTTGAATCACAATTACTTGTTACATGTTGAGTTCTGTGAACTGGGCCGGTAGCAGAACCAGCAGACAACACACATCCTCATCCTCATCCTCATCCTCATCCTCTGTGTGCATGCGTGTGCATGTGTGCGTGAGAACACTGAGAGTAGACATGCTTCATTCACCTCCACCTCTCTTATACTCTGTGTGTGTTTGTGTGTGGACTGTGATTAATCACACAAACACACACCCACTATTAGGGTCATCAGGTTTCTGTCTGCTGGCCACCTGCTGGCTGTAGACGGAGCTTCATGTATTCAAGTGACAATTATCTATAATAATATATGGTAACACCTCCAAGTGTCATAGTGGAGAGATAAACATGTTCCTGTGGTCACACACATTCACAACCGTCTGCACATTTGGATTAAGCACTGACTTCACTCATTCAACATCTATGTAAAACGAACTGCGTGCAGGCGTTCTGTGTTCTCTGGAGTCTCTGAGGAGAGTTCGTAAATGTTGAGGAGGTGCACGGGGACTTTTCCTTCATGATAAACAAAGTCATATTTATGGTCACCGTCACCCGCTGATCTTGGCGTCTTGTTACGAACTTAGGGTTGACTATGACGTCTAGAACGTTTCCAGCTCTTCATCGAACAACATAACACGACAAACAAACTGCAACATGTGGTAATCGAGTCACTGTTTCGTGGTCACATGGACATTTAAAATGAGTGATGAGGGAGACGACAGGAAGTCATCATCTTCGCTGTCACAGGCCACCCATGTAGGACCGCTGCAGCCCAAATACGCTGCGCCGAGCTGCATCGTCATTCTTTGAGTAAAACATCGGTCCAGGTGAAGACCAGAGGACTCTTCATGTTGACAGGAAATTATTGATCTGATTTCGACTGTAGTTTGACGTGTCGACGTGCTGCCCTGATGTGAAATATCATTTAATACAACTCTTCTTCTCTATCTCCTTCTACACCATCATCTCTCTCCAGAGGGAGTTTGCAGCTACTCCTCCTCTCCTCTTTAGGAAGTTGAGTAACCCCGACCTTTCATCTGCCGCCACCAAATCCAAACTGCACCGCCAGCTCAGCCAGGATGAGAACCGTGCCCGCCGCAGCAGCCTGGCTATGACAGGTAAAACACATGCAGACACATACGCACAGACTTTCTATATCTTTGCAATTGAAGATATAAACGATTCATCATTTGTGAGCTCACAGATCTTAAATCTAGCAACAGATTCTCTCGTTCATGTTTCCAGTTGAGGTGAAAATAGACAACTGCATGTTGCCGTCCGGCTCAGTGAAGGTGACGTGTGTCACCTGAGGTCATCTATAAATCCTCACAGCTGCAGAGGTTGTTTTGTGTGTTCTTAATCCTGCTCCAGTATGACCTGATCATAATCTGAAGTGAAACAGGAAGGAAAGATTAGCGGTTATATTTCACCAAGGGTTAGGTGAACGTGAAGGAGGGGCAGGTCGGTTCTTGTTTTTGGAGAGAGTTATTAATCTGTGTTATTAAGTCGAAATGGAGACTCCATGTGTTTGGTGACTGCACATTCTGTGGATGACGTTTCTCCTCTTCTTCCTCAGGTAAGCAGCTGCTGCCTCTGTCCAGCAGCCTGCACTCTGGCGTGAGTCATCTGACCTGGCAAGGACCCGCAGGGGTGGGCGGAGCCGCCGGAGGGGCATCGGCAGGACCAGGAGAGGGGAACAACCTGGTTCGAATGAGGAGCCAAACACTTGGCCAATCTGCTCCATCACTTTCAGGACTGGTCAGTACAACTCATGTTTCCTCATCTGACCCTCATGCTGTCACTTCCTGTTTCTGCTTTCTGCAGACTCAGTGCGAGTGTCTAAAACCTGTTTGATCCGCCACCACCACACACACGCACACACACATAGACAACTCACCTACACGAGTCTGATCAGGTTCTGAACTGACCCCTGTTAATTTTTACTGTATCAAATCCCCCAGCAGAGGGCGCCAGTGTTGAATGTGTGCAGCCTCACACAGGCATCACGGTTAGTTTGTAGAAGTTGTCCCTTTTATCTTGTGCGTGCGTGCGTGCGTGTGTGCGTGCGTGTGTGCGTGCGTGCGTGCGTGTACACCCTTTATAAACGTAAAGTGTGTGGTTGTTTTGTGTACATTGTGTGTTGTTATATGTGTGCATGTGACATTACCTAAAATCTGGTAACTACAGCGCAGCGAACCCCATAGTTCACTCTGGAGAAAACAAGCAGAAAGAAACCAGATGAGACTTTTGACTGAAGATGTTTCCTGCAGACTTTATCGCTGCGATGAGTCATGATGAAGGTCGGTAAATCATAGGACACAATGCTGATCAACACAGTGTGTTTGTGTGTGCTGCAGCTCATCCAAGAGAAGAGGGGGGAGGAGGGGGGAAGCTCACATCTTAGCTGACAAGAGAGTTGACACCTCCAGCAGAGCATCTCGTGATGAGATGGAAAGTATGCAGAAGGAGTGTTGGAGGGTAAAGAGCAATGCTGTGATGGACAGAATAAATAAATAGAGGCAGAGCTCAATAACAAAACTCAGACAGGGATGGAGGATTATTTAAATATTGGACCATCTGCTGTCAGCTCTGTCAAAAAGTCATAATCTTTTTTTTATAATTATCATAGCTACTGGTTTTCATCAAGCTGCCACAACTCATATTGTTAATGATGGTAGAGTGTCGACCGCTGATCCTGCTGATTAACCTGCAGAGGATCTTCAGAGACAGACAACTTTCCACAGCTGCTGAGAGCTTCAGCCCGTTGACAGCTTCTGGTTGACTCTCCAGGCTCTCATAATGTGTTTAATGCTTTGGTTGACTCTCCAGGCTCTCATAATGTGTTTAAAGCTTTGGTTGACTCTCTGGGCTCTCATAGTGTGTTTACTGTTTTGGTTGACTCTCCAGGCTCTCATAGTGTGTTTAATGCTTTGGTTCACTCTCCGGGCTCTCGTAGTGTGTTTACTGTTTTAGTTGACTCTCCAGGCTCTCATGTTAGCCAGGAAGTATCCACCAGCGTCCGCTCTGGTCAGGGCAGTAAAGTCAGTGGAGCTATAAAGTTTCATTCCTTGTTTTATGATCTGTCCCTGATGGACTCGTTAATTAAACGATTTAAGTAGCCTAATAAATGATTGAAGCAGGGAACAAGTCTCGTATAGTAAAAGCTATTAATTCACCACAGCCGCAGTATCAGGGGGATTTCTACACAATGTACACCTTCATTTTGCAGAATCAAGCTGTCCTGGTAACTGTGCAGCTCCAGGCTCTTTGTTCTGCTTCACTTTCCTCGTTTGTCATTGCTGCAACCTTTCAGATTCCCCCCAGTGACACACTTTAATTGGGTGAAGATGTGAGTAGTGTAATCAACACAGCAGACACCCTCGAGGCATCAGCAGCCTCTCTGAACTTCAAACTACCAGCAACCTCTCTGAACTTCTAACCACCAGCAGCCTTTCTAACTACCAGCAGCCTCTCTGAACTTCTAACTACCAGCAGCCTTTCTAACTACCAGCAGCCTTTCTAACTACCAGCAGCCCTTCTAACTACTAGCAGCCTCTCTGAACTTCTAACTACAAGCAGCCTCTCTGAACTTCTAACTACCAGCAGCCTCTCTGAACTTCTAACTACCAGCAGCTCACTGAACTTCATTAGGGTTTTTCCTGGCCGACCTGATATACATTACTACGACCAGTTTAAGCGCTCAAGATCTTACCCCAAATGTTATTTGTATCCACACTTGGGGTTCATTTCCAGTTCATCTGGTTTCTACTACCACTTTGTACCTCAAGAGGTGATAGTGAGTCAATGAAGCGGTGGACGCCTTCATGTTTGTCTTCGGGGCTGCTCAAATCAGGAGATGTCTCATGAATGACGAAGAGGGATACAGTTGTATCTCTACCCTTTATCTCAGTCTCTTCTCCTGTCTTTCATCAGCTCTCTCTCTGACGGCTTACTCAGCATTTTCTTATCAATCCGCCTTCAATGCAGAGAATCTTTCTCCAGTGCTGCTCCCCCTAAAATCCGTCCTGTCCCCCTCCCTCTCGTCTTCCTCCTCCTCCTCCTCAGCTTTGATCTAAGCTTCATCATGGCGTTGCAGCTTCGACGAGATATTTCACACAACTGAAGCTTTGTTTTATTATTCCGAATGAATCGTTCGCTTAGTAACGCACATTGAACCGAAGGATTCAGTACAGCTGATGTCACAGTGATGTCACGGCATGCTGCCACTTTTATTCATGTTTATAAATCTATATATTTATTTTGTATTTACTTGTTTATACACATTTTTGTCTCTAATTGTAATGATAAAGTAAATCTATGCATGAACACAGCAGAGCACATTTTTACCCAGTCATCGACCCACAAAGTCACCCAGCAATATTTCAATCCTCCAGTACCTGAGGTGTGAAAGGATCCGCTTGTGTGACTGCGTTTGATGTGTCGGTGGTGTAGAAGCAGCTCCTGGTAGGTACGCAGCCATCTTGTGTTTGCATCATCATTGTAAAGGATAGGGGCGAAGCACAATGGGGGAGGCTGGAATCTCATTAGATCGAACTAAAGAGTGGTGACGGGTTAGGGTTAGGGTAAAAGAAAAAATAAACTATTTATGGCGGGTAACCACAAAGACGAGACGAGAGACCAGTTTTTAGGTCTAGCTACAATTTCCTGTCATGCCTCAGGAAAGGGAGTTACAACTCTGTTTGTAAAATCTTTCAAATAATTTCACTTGTCATGACCTCTGACACCGACATTAAAATTCTATTCTGCTGTACAGTATATGGATCCATAAGGCCGAGCAGAGCCGCCGTCACCGTGCGTGTGCTGTGAACACACCCTGTGTTTTGATTAGAGTGAGTGAGCCCACATAGAGTGTGGAGGATTGAAGTGAGGGAGAGAGGTGGGGGGGCGGAGCACTCTTCCACCCTCCATTCATTGCAAGCATCGCTGTTGCCTGATTGGACACCCCTGCTTTTCCAATGTCAGAGAGAGAGAGAGAGAGAGAAATTGGGAGCGTGTGATGAAAGCATGGGGCGGAGTCAAGCATGTGACACATCAGAGGGAGCAACGAAAGCAACAACAGACGGAGAGACAGAGAGATCAGGAGAAAGAAAGGGGGAGAGGAAGGATCTTCTCCCCACATCTGCGCTTCTCCTCCTTCCCCCTCCGTCGTCCTCCTCCTTCCTTCCTGCAGCCATTTGGAATCTCAGCAGAGATTTGTAGATGCAGGAGAAGACGAAGAAGAGGGTGGCGAGGATGAAGAGATGACTGCTGTGTGTGACAGGTTTGCATGAGTGTGTGTGTGTGTGTGTGTGTATGTGTGCGTGTAGTGGAGCTCACGCCGCCATTAACCAAATGGAATCTGGCCTGGCCGGTTGGCATGGCGATGGATGTGAGGTGCCTCCTTGCTCAGTGGACCGCTGCGAGCAAACAAGCAACCTCTTGTTTTCAGTCGACTCGCGTCCAGCTGCTTTGTGTCTCCTTGTGTCTCTCTCTTGTTTTTTGGGCTCAAAACTGAAGACGTATTCTTCTGAACTCGGGACATTACCTCACTCATCCGTCCGTCGGACCGGAAACAGGCTTCATGCGCGTGTTGCAACCTCGTTACAGCTCGGATCTAATTAAGCCAGAGGCTTGTACTCTCCCCATCTATGTCCCTCTCCTTTAAGTTCCCTCTCCCCCTCCTTCCTCCCCTGAGGCCCCATTGTCATCATTATTTTCTATTGCACGGCGCCCATTAATAATGGAGGGAGCGGAGTCTCCTCTGGACTAGTGCCTTGAGGCTAGGAGGTGGCTGATCAAGGAGAACACAGAAGGATAGAGAGCAGATAAGTGCCGGCAGTGTGCAACCTGCCTCTGTATGAGTGAGAGGCCGAGGGGCGTGTCCAACACTGAACACATGAATGGAATAGCTGCGACGGAGGCTGAGCTCAGAGCGACAACGTGCTCTGCTGACGAAAGAGAGGAGAGGTGGATGTTACGTCCTGCAGAACTCAGCTTCCTCTACAACAAGCTGGAATAAACAATATAAAGGACAAGTGATGCTCTGAGCTGGAGACGATCTTCCCAAACAGAATACCCCTTTAAGGAGAAACTCTGCATCTGACACACTTCTCTTTTTGAAGTGTGAGCGGAGTCAGAGCAACTCCGGACTGTCTACACACCTGGAAATGATCAGACGTACACCTGCAGAACACATTTGATCTGCTAATCCGTTTGTGGACAGCGTTTTCGTCATTGACAAAGAAAGAAGGGAAGAGTAGGCTCTGATGTGACGAAGAGGAGGCTGTGATGTGACGGATTTCCTGCAAAGTGTCTGAAATTTGTGGCTTTGTAAACAGGAAACCAAAACAACACTTGAGCTCAGGTCATCATGGACGACTCGAGTATTTTGAGGCGCCGGGGACTCCAGGTAAGAATCAGTGTGTCGTTGAAACAGCTCAGGACCCCGCATGAGGTCAAAGGTGACACAAAGAGATTGTCTAGTGGACGACTGTAAGATGTATAGTGGACGACTGTCAGATATCTAGTGGACGTCTGTTCAACGTCCAGTGGATCTCTGTCGGACGTCTGTCGGACGTCTGTCGGACGTCTGTCGGACGTCTGTCGGACGTCTGTCGGACGTCTGTCGGACGTCTGTCGGACGTCTGTCGGACGTCTGTCGGACGTCTGTCGGACGTCTGTCGGACGTCTAGCGGACATCTTCCCCCTCAGGACAGGAGATGTAGAGTGGTCTATATTGAGCACTGACAAAGTTGAAATAGTTTTGTGAATGAGGGCAGCTGCACCGAGAGACGACCTGGATGATCTACTGAGTTTAACTTTAGATCCAAAGATCAGCTGCAAATGCTCTCAAACATCTGGATTTATAGGTAGAAGAAGTAAACACATCTCATGACAAACTCAACCTCTAATCTTCATCTTTTCATCTTCATCTCTTCATCTTCCCCTTCACCTTCATCTTCCTCTTCATCTTCAGGGAAGAAATGGTCTTGTGAATCAGAACGTTAACTAGTAATAATCCTATCGTTGATTGGTAAGTTATCAATAAGTAGCTGCTGCCTCAACTCTTGATGGACGGTCAGTTCATTCTTGGCATCCGAGGAGGAGGTAGAAACAACAAACAGCACTTCACATTGCTCTTGATGTTCTCTGTCCTTTAGGTCAAACATCCTTCTGTTAGCTACACAATCAGATAGAATATATCCTGAGGTAGCAGAATTCCTCTCACAAAATCCTGAATCTTTATCGAGCCGATGTGCTGACATCAGCGTGTCTGCGCGCCGACACACGTGTGATGTATGTGAAGTAGATTCACAGACACTTGGCAAGCTTGTTTCTCCTGGAGGACTCACCTCAAACCTTTAGTGAGTTCCAGGTAGACCTTATAACATCTCCCTGTTTAATGTCTTCAAATGTTGCTGGCATCACACTGTGTCACATTGAACGTTTCTGTTGACGGCTCATGAACCGGAAATCAACTCGCCCAAAGGAAGTCCTTGAACACGCCTTAGCCACGTCTTCATCCAACGGACTGAAACGTGTTTCACTGGCAGAGGGACGACATGCAGATATTTGATCAAATGTATTTGTTATGTATCAAGTGACGAGTCTCCCAGCAGGCACTGTGGTGGCAGAACCCTCAGGGACCCTATTCTGCTCCTTCCTTCCCCCTCTGTCAGACATAGCTGCGCACACACACACACACACGCACACACACACTAATAGATGCTTAAATCCAGCCGATTAGAACGAACAAGCAAATCTTCTTTTTGGATTAGCGGTTATGAAAACTGCTGGGTTCACTGGACACGCCGGCGGTCTGTGTTGCCGTGCCGATGGCAGGTCCACCGGCGCTCCAGGCTAATGAAGACGCGGGCAGGGACCGGAGGTCTCTGGCTTGTCGACGCTCAGTCAGCTGGTTCAGTTCGAGGTTGAATATTATCAAGGAGATAATTGAGACGTCGTCAGAGCTCAGCCAGGTACGAATCCGCAGGTTAGACTACTTCCTGTTCTAGATGAACAGACAGAATGGAACGTATCGTAGCAGTCATCATCTATATCGATATGTTGTTAGTGACATTAGAGGGTTCATCAGAGAAGGATGTATTCTCGATTCCTTCGGTTCTTGGAGCTTCTGTCTGTCACTCCGTCTCTCTGCTGTGAATCAACATCCTGCTCCTGATAGTGGACAATAAGTGGAATATTT